>CAKNYM010052257.1:93531-161205 GCA_932195095.1 Andricus curvator
ATCCTTGAAGGTTCCATAAAATGCTTTAAATCTTGTGAAAACCCTTGCAATTTCTCAAAATTCCTAGAAATCTTTGAAATTGCTAAAAGTCCCTTGAAATTTCATTAATTTCATTTACTTTTCAAAGTTTTTTAGAAATTCCTGGGAATCTTTAAAAGTTCTACGAAATATTTTTTTAATCTTTAAAATTTGTAAATCTTTTGAAATCTTTTGAAATACCATAAATCCCTTAAAATATTTTCTTTGGAAATCGTAAAAATCTACTTTAAAAAGTAGAAATTATTGTAAGTCCCTAAAAAATAAATTAAATTGAACTTGATCATTACAGTTCTTTTTAAAAAAAATTCAGATTCCTAGAAATTTTTGAAATTCCTTGAAATCTTTAAAATCCCTTGAAATCTCTTGAAATATTCTCTTTGTGAATCATTAAAACCTATCATATAAGAAAAAGTAACTTGAAATCTCTTGAATATTCATATTATATTAAGCTTATTTATTCAAATTCTCTGAAAAAAGTCGTTCAAATCCCGAGAAATTTTAAAAATCACTAGAAATTTTTAAAAGCCCTAGAAATCCTTGGAGATCCAATGAAATCCTTCAAATCTCGTGAGATTTCTTGAAATACCTTAAAAGCCTTTAAAATCTTTGAAATCACTTAGAATCCCTTGAAATTTCGTTTCTTTTCCAAAGTCCTCTCAAAATCACGTGAAATCTTTTGGAAATCCAAGAAAATAATTGTAAATCCCTTGAATATAAATGAAATTGAACTTATTCATTAAAGTTGTCGACAAAAAAATAAACGTTCAAATCCCCAGAAATGTTTGAAATCCCTTGAAATCTTTGGAATCGCCAGGATTCCCTTGAAATTTTATTTCATTTATTTTTTTTTGAATTCTCTAAAAATGTCTTCAAAACTTTTAAAATCCCTAAATACCCCTGCACTTTCATGAAATCCCTTGAAATTCTTGGGAATCTCTTAAAATTTCCGGAAATCTATGAAATCCTCTAAAATCCCTTAAAATGTTTCTTGAAAACCGAAGAAGTACTTTAGAATTAGTTGAAATGCTTGGAAATCCCATAAACTCCCATTTAATTTTTTGAAATTCCTTGAAATACATTGATGTATTTGAAATTATGTATTTCGACTGCGGTTTCTCTATAGTTTGCATCAATTCTTTCCATATTTTAACATTGTTTTCTTATTATGATTTTTTATAATGAGTTTTTTTGAATCTCGAAAAAATTATAAGAAATTGATTATAGTATAATCATTCTAAACCTTTACTGAATTTCCTATAATTTCCAACAATTTCCAAATTATAAAATTCCAGAATCAAAATAATTTTAAAAAAGTGTTAAATAATAGAATAATAAATAATTAGTATAAAAAACTAGTTTCATAAAAAAATGCATTTGATTATATTTTAGTATTTAACCATACCACGCTGAAAAACCCAGTTCTCGTCAGATCACTGAAGTTAAGCAGCGTTGGACGCGGTTAGTACTTGGATGGGTGACCATTCAAGAATACTGACATGAGTGCTGTTGGCACATCGTGGGTGTGGTGAGCCCACACTTGTAGTTATTTATAACTACAAGAAAAACCTAGAAACACTACCCGAATCGGGTAGTGTCACGCCTACCCTGAAAGGGAAATGGTTTAATGGTATATATAACGATTTTATTTTAGTTTTAAATGCTAACTCGTAGAAATATTTAAATTGGTAAGCCTCGAATAAAAATTTCTCCATTTTTATAGAATTGGGATTTATGGAATTATTTAGAGTTTTCAATTTAAAATTGTTAATTTAAAATGTTTAATCGAGCAACTGCAAACATTTCAGGTTAAAATAATCATTTAACTAATCATTGATTTTAATTATTTTTTCAACTATGAAATATAATTTTTTTTAAATGACACAATTTTGAAAGATTCAAAAATTAAATCAAACAAAAAAAATGGTTCGATGTATGTTTTCAATTCAAGATTCTTTAGTTTTAAACGATTCCTATTTGAAATAATTCAATGTTGATAGTTTCAAGCTGAAAGCTAATCAAGAAGATTGAGCATTTTTTAATTTACAGTTTTTATAATAAAACTTTTTGAAAAACTTAACAAAACAAAACGGAACAAAATTTTTATAATATTTAAAATAATTTTGATTGTTTCATGTGATAAACTAACATGGTTGAAAACTCCACTCTTACTTGAAATTAAAAAAATTGTAAAATTCAATTATTTTTACTGAAACTAATATCGAAAGTAAAAAAAGTTTGACGCTTTCTTTTATTCTGAGTATTTTAAGTAACAGAGAAATAAAAATATTAATAACTGAAAAACAAAATTTAAGAAGCATAGTCAGTAAAACGTCAAATATATTTGTTGCCAATTACTAATTTAATTTTTCTTACAATTTAAAAGATTTGAAATTATTTCCAAAGTATTTCATTTATGATAAATTAAACATTATTTTCTTTTACACTTATGTATTTCTGAACATTAAATAATAAAACGATCCAATTTTAAAAAAAGGAATACAAAAACATCAATGCGAACAAACTTCATTCATACTGCGAACGAAATTCATTACATGCGAGCAGAATGTATTAACTGCGAATACATGTAGATAATTATTATTAATTAATACTCGTAAGCGGATTCCTAGTTCTAAATCCTAATTGCCAGACCCTCCCAAAATACCACTGAAAATTCCATCCAGATATCCAAATATTGCATTAATCTAAATTTCATGGAATATCTCCCGTTAAGTGAAAACTACATTTTTCCGGTTGGAAAACCATTCAATAAATAAAAATTGGAAACAAAATGTGGAAATGTCAAACGGGATTTGATATGTTGGTTGAAAATTTTCCGCGACTTGATTACGTCCTTCACGGTTGAAAAATTAACTTTTCGCCATGAACATAACGATGGATGCAGAAAGTGGAAAAATGTGTTTTGCCGGAAATAACCGCCGTTACGGATGTAGCGGGAGCGACAATTTTTTTCGACTGTCACGTGTCGGTTGATAACAACGATTTTGCGAGGGTGGTGTTGCGCTGCTGCTCTTCTTTCGCGACCCACGCCCGAATCGATTTTGTAGCCCGAGTAACATGGAGAGGAGTTTAATCATAATTAACGAGAGATAAATATTCATTAATGGGTTCTATCTGGATCGGGTTTCGCCCTGATACTCTGTAAATTGCGGAGCGAAAGTGGCTCCCTTAACGTTATCAAATCTCTGCAGGATTGAAATACATTGTTTATTGTTGGCCACAAAATTTAGAACCATTTTACTTCCATTAAAAGTTTAATGACTACACATTTTTCAGTAATTAGGTCTATTTATTTATTTATTATAAAATTGGCAGTAAATGCACACGTGAAAAGCGCACATTCACTTAATAACAGTGGTGTATAGTCCTAAAAGAAAAAGTGGTCTGTCGGTACTTTCCATAAACTACGTTACCAGTTTGAGGGTTTGGTTAAAAATTCAATCATTTTGTTGAAAATGCAACTATGTTATTAAAAAGTCATCTTTTTTTTATAAAAAATTCAACTACTTTGTTCAAAATTTATGTTTTCCAGTTGAAGGTTCATCTCTTCTGGTTGGGAATGTAACTATTTCGATGAAAATTCGTTTGATGTTTGAACATAACTTTTTTAAGCTGTCAATTGAACTATTTCATTTTTCGTTAAAAATTTATCCTTTTCAGTCAAAATTTGAACTTTTTAATGCCTAGCTCTGGAATTTTCTCATTTTTAAGGCTTAAGTTTAACAAACTCTTCACTTATTTTTTTATTGTTTCAACTTAATTTTGGAGATATGTTTGATTGCAAATTTTTTTAACTTGTAATTGTGCAAGTATTAAGAGTTTCAATTTGATATTCTTCATATCGGAAAATTTGAAAAAGCAGACCATTTTCTACGTTCAAAATTAAAATCAAAACAATTATATTATTACTATAATATAATTATATAACTATAATTATTGATTGAAATTATGAAAGTTTGGAAAATCAGTAATATGATCAATAAGTGATATATAATGTAGCATCGAGTAACATTCAAAATGATAAAATACATGTTTTTACTAAAAAATTTGATTTTTGCACAAAAAAATCACTATATATTTTACCATTAAAAATTGAAGAATTTTAAATATTGTAAACCTTTCACGTGAAATTATTCTTAAAACGTTAAAAATTATATGCTTTCTATTTGAAAACTTTCAAAATTATTCCATTAAAACTTGAAGCATTAAAAATTAAACAATTCCAAGCTTTGTTTGAAAATGGAAGAAATCTCAAATTAGCATCTTGAAACTAAATCGTTAAAAAAGATTAATTTCAAAATTGTGCATTATGAATTTTAAAATACAATAATTTTAATCAAAAGTGCAAAATTAATAACTTGAAAATCAAGGGAAACATCTTAGTGTTGAAGAAAATGTTATAATGTCAAACTGACGTATGTGTACTAATAAATTTTGAACTTGTAATTGTGCAACAATCAAGTGTTTTAATTTGATATTCTGTCATATTGAAAAATTTGAAAAATCAGAAAATTTTCTACGTTTAAAATTAAACTCAAATCAATTTATAATATTTAAATCTTAAATTGTTGTATTAATATAAATATAATAAATATATAAATCGTTGAAGATGAAAGTATTCCCTCAAAACCTACTGAATGCTTATTTTTACGAATAAATAATAAAATTATGATTCTTAACCTCAAGGTACTTACAGAAGAAAACATAAGCCTTTCTTTCAGAAAGCAAAATTTTTTTTGACCTCTTTGCTTTTAAAATACATTTTTTTCAAAACTATAATTATTAATTGAAATTATAAAAGTTTTGAAAATCAGTAATATGATCAATAAGTGATATACTAAAAAATGTGATTTCTGTACAAAAAAATCAGAAAGCAAAATTTTTTTGACCTCTTTGCTTTTAAAGTACATTTTTTTCAAAACTATAATTATTAATTGAAATTATAAAAGTTTTGAAAATCAGTAATATGATTAATAAGTGATATACTAAAAAATGTGATTTCTGTACAAAAAAATCACTATAATTTTTACCATTAAAAATTGAAGCATTTTAAATGTTGTAAACTTTTCACGTGAAATTATTCTTAAAACGTTAAAAATTATATGCTTTCTATTTGAAAACTTTCATAATTATTAAACTAAAACTTGAAGCATTACAAATTAAACAATTCCAAGCTTTGTTTGAAAATGGAAGAAATCTCAAATTAGCATCTTGAAACTAAATCGTTAAAAAAGATTAATTTCAAAATTGTGCATTATGAATTTTAAAATACAATAATTTTAATAAAAAGTGCAAAATTAATAACTTGAAAATCAAGGGGAACATCTTAATGTTGAAGAAAATTTTATAGATTTTTTTTTTATAAATTGTCACAATAACATGATTGAAAAAGTCGCGACAAACAAAAAATTTTAATTGAGTTGAAGTGGTAAAGAATTTACAAAAAGGAGAAAAGTTTCCTTACATACATGTTTAAAAGTAATTAAATGAATAGGGGCATGGAAACGATGAATCAACACGCCATAAAATAAATTTCACGAGATATAAATTTGAAATAATAGATACCATTTTTTGTTTTTATCGGGTCATATCTCCCCTAGGTAATTGCTCTTATGTGCGTGACAGTCTCCATCTGATTAATTTTCAGTTTTACACACACATCACGATTATCATCACCCCTCGACGAAAATTGACGTTACAATCGGGAACTTTGAAGGTCTGCTCTTTCATTCGATATTTATGAAAATGACTAGTAATCAACATTCATTGCAACGATTATTGCTAGAGTAGAAATTTTAAGTAAAAAAGTCGTTAAATTGATATTATCTCATCAAAAGTGTGTTTTATTCGTGTTATAAATCTTGTTTGAATAGGATAATATGAAGCTACAGTTTTGGTTATCTTACAGTTAATGATTTTCAACTACTTGGTTTATAATATGGTGAAAATATTTTATTCAATGATTATTTTTACATTCTCATCAGAGAAGGTATTAGATTTTTTATATTTATTTTATTTGTTACTATCTGTTCAAAAATGTTCTAGAATATTTTGGAAAATTGTGAAAAAATCAAGAACATTCTGGCCAATTCAATTCAATTATTCCAGGAGAGTTCCCGGTTTTCTCCCGGTCAATTTTTAATTTTCCCAGTCAATTTGAAAGACAAAAAAATATTTAAATTATTTCAAATGATTTGAAAAAATTTCGAAAGGTTTCAAACATTTAAAACGATTTTAAAAATTCTCTGTTTCAAGGCAGAATCATTTTTATTTACAATATTATCTATCATAATTTAGAAATATAAAACTCCTTTATTTTAAAATTCGGAAGAGTAAGGTTCCAAATTCTGGCCAATATTTATTTACAAAAAAAAATGCAATTTAAACAAATTCTGACTTGTAACAGGGATTATTTTTGAACATTCTTTTTATATAATCACAAATAACATTGTTTCTCAAAAATTTTCCGTCTTATCTACAATATTACCTGTTCTAAGAAAAAATTTTAATTCTTTACGAAATTCCGCGTTCTAAGGTCAAAACTATAATTCTTTTGAAAAATTCTCTATATCAATTCTTCACGGAAACTCCCTGTCCTAAATTCAAAATTATAATTCTTAACGAAAATTATGTTCCGAAGCAAAAATTTTAATTAGTCGCGATAATTGCAAGTTCCAAGTCACAATTACTTTTATTTCTAATAATTTCCTGTTTTATATCAGAATTACATTTATTTACAACATTGTCTATTATAATTCAGAAATAAAGCACTCCCTTTCTCTAAAGTTTTGGAGAGGAAAGTCTAGATTACTGGCAAATTTTTATTTGCAAAAAAAAAATCAGAAATAATATTATTTTTCGAAAATTTCTCGCCCCATGTCACTAATTACCTGTTCCAAGACAAAATTATAATTATTTACGAAACTCCCTGTCCAAAGTCAAAATTATAATTCTTTAAGAAAATTTTCTATACCAAGTCACAATGAAATTCATTTCCAAAATTTTCTGTCCCATGTCAGAATTATATTCATTTATAAAACTTTCTATTATAATTAAGAAATGTAGTAACGCCCTTTTTCCAAAGTTTGGAAGAGGGAAGTTCCAAATTGTGGCGAATTCTGATTAGGATCAGGAATTTTTTGAAATTCCCTTCTCCTAAATCGGAATTAAATTCAATAATGAAATTTCCGTTCCATGTAAAAAATCCCTATTCCGAATCAAATTATAATTCTTTAAGGAAACTTTGTGTCCTAAATTGATAATTATAATGCTTAAGGAAATTTCCTGTTCTAAAGTAAAACTAAAATGAAAATTATAATTATTTACGGAAATTCACAGTTCTATTTCAGAATTATAATTCTTTTTAGTAAATTCCCTGTTCCGAAGCGTAAATTCGAATTCTTTGTGGACATTGCCTGTCCCAAAATAAAAGTTATAATTCATTACGAAATTCCCTGTTCCGAAGTCAAAATCATAATTCTTTACAGGATTTAAAAAATATTTATTTGATTTATTCCTCTGTCAAACTGAAAATTATATTATACCATACCAAGTCACAATTAAGTTCATTTCAAAAATTCCCTGTTCCATGTCAAAATTATATTTATTTACGAAATTTTGTATTGAAGTTTACCAATATAGTATTACCCTTCTTCCAGAATTTGGGAGAGGGAAGTTTCAAATTGTGACCAATTCTGACTTAGAGCAGGCACTTCTTTTTAAATTCCTTTCTACTGAATCAGAATTAAAATTCTTTGCAAAAATTCTCATTCTATCTTAGAAACTCTCTGTTTAAATTAAATCATAATTTCATACGGGAACTCGTTGCTCTAAATTGAAAATGATACCTTTGAACCAAATTTCCTGTTCTAAAGTGAACCTAAAATGAAAATTATAATTTTTTACGGAAATTTCCATTTCTATCTTGGAATTATAATTCTTTTTGGAAATTTCCTGTTACAAGTCAGGATAATTGCAATTATTTACGTGATTAGTTTATATTTCTTTTATTTATTTCCTGTCCCAATTCAGAATTATAAATTGTTTAGAAAATTCCTTGTCTCAAAGTCGAAATTGTAAGTATTTAGTGAAATCGTCTGTCTTAACTTAGAATTATAATTCTTCTAGATAATTCACTGTTTCAGTTCTGAATTAGAGTGATAAAATATATGCAACCACTTTTAATTTAAATAATAGTACATTCGAGAGAAAATTGCAGTCGCTGAATCAAATTCCCGGTCATTTCCCGGATTTCTTGATTTCCCAGTCAGGTAAAACTCTGATCATCTCACTTGAAATTGCATGAAGATTGATTTTTCAAAGAATCCAATTTCTCAAAGATTCGAATTTTTGATTCCAATGAATAAAAGTTCTTTCCGAATTGAATCTGTGATATTGCAGATTGGATATTTACTTTAACCCTGAACATAAATAACTAAAATAATACTGTTGCTGTAAAGTCGAAAATTGAAAGATATTTTTGAATTTTGTATAAATTTCAATTTGAATATTGATTGCCTCGCAACTGGTTAAGCTGGAAACCCAATTTTTCCCTTCCTATCGTACATCTCTATTTGATCGTTTTGCCGTATCTCCCGTTTTCTCATCACGATTGGACCAACTTGGAAAATTGATGTCGCGGCAGTCGCATTGTCGAAAACAATTTCCACTGGACTTCTGTTTCCGCCTTTTCGACGCCGCTTGAAAAAAAAAATCTGTTCGGCACGACTTGACGTATCCAGCATCCTGAAGTCCGTTTCACTTCGTCGAGAACAATATGCCACTAGGGTAGAAACGATGCGACGGTAGATGCATCGATCAGCACGACAATGGAATGTCCATGTAAAGCGTAAATGTTCGCACTGGGGAACGGGAAACAGCAGTATATGTCTGTTGGTACAAACATCCACTAGGATCGATTGAAATGTCGACTGACTTGAGGTACCCTTCCGTATCACTGATTCAATGTAGACACAACGACTGGACGTTCGCCTGCTGATCTTTCAAAAGATCATGTTAGCCTGCATCAGTTTTATACCTTTTGCAGTAAAAGGAATCTTGTTATATACAGAGAATGTTTTTCACTTTTTTTTCTCAAATGCAAGTCGATAGTATGTTTAAAGAAAAATGATGAAATGGACATTTAGATTAGTTTAAATGATCGAATGTGCAGAAAGATACATGAATTTTTGGGTCTGCATCATGCCAACCACCAGCAAGTCACATTGCGGCAACTCTCATTTTGAACAATTTTAAGTCTGCAAAAAATTGGCAAAAATGCAGCAGGTCACATTGCGGCATCTCTCATTCGGAAAACAAATTTAGAGTCCACAAAAAATTAGCAAAAAAAAGTGGGGTGACTTAAATTATTTCTGTGACTAATCACAGCTGTGTCTTTCCACACCCAGGGGATGCTGAAAAGGAGTAAGGGTGTGATCTACATTAGTTTTGTGACTAATCACAGTGGTGTCTTCTCGCACATTTACCAACTTTTTGTGGGCCTAAATTATTTGAAATGAGAGTTGCCGCAATGTGAGTTGCCGCAAATGCGACTCGCCGCAATGTGACTTGACGAGAATATGACTTGCCACAATGTGACTTGTCGCATTGTGAGTTGCCGCAAATATGACTCGCCGCAATGTGACTTGGCGAGGATATGACTTGCCACAATGTGACTTGTCGCAATGTGAGTTGCCGAGAATATGACTTGCCACAATGTGAATTGTCGCAATGTGAGTGGCCGCAAATGTGACTCGCCGCAATGTGTCTTGACGAGAATATGACTTGCCACAATGTGAGTTGCCGAGAATATGACTTGCCACAATATGACTTGCCGCAATGTGAGTTGCCGAGAATCACTCGCCACAATCAAATGTGACTTGCCGCAATGTGAATTGCCGGACGTTGGAACGACTCAACCCCTCTCCCCCCTCTTTATCGGTATAAAGTTATGTATAGGGGCTTTAAGATGGTCCAGAAATTATACTTTTGATTTTTGGTGATCGATCCTACATAATTTGTTCGTTTCCTGGAAAAAGAAATTTTTTTTTTCGAATCGGTGCCCTGTGCTTTTAAGAATAACATGGAGTTTTAAATGGGTATTGTGTTCGGAAAATGCCCCAAGAAATGCAAAATAACAGTTTTATGCAACATTCATGCTAAAGACGGTATTTATTTTTTATTTTTTCAAAATGAATAATTTCTATTCGATAATTGAAATGTTTCCAAGTATTTTTTAACTGATTTTAAACTGTTTAACCAATTATTATTTATAAGAACAATTTTTTTCCTGAAAATCGTGAAAAGTTATTATTTTTGGAGATGAAAGATATAGTTGATGAATTTCAAGAATAATATTTTTTATTTAACATATTGGGTAATTGTTTGAATAGTTTTTATTTGTTTATACAGTTTTTGCCCCGTAAATCGTAAACAGTTATTAGTTTCTGGAATTAATGACAAAATTAACGAATTCAAAAAGTAATAAATTTTTGCTTATCACAGTTGGCAATTGTTTAAATAATTTCCATTCGTTTAAAAAATGGTTTCATCCTGAAAATCGTAAAAAGTTATTATTTTCTGGAATTTATGTCGCAGGTATTGAACGCTAAGAGTTATACTTTTTGTGAAAGACAGTTATCAATTATTTGAATGATTAATGTCACGCTTATTACTCGATAGTTTCTTTTATCAACGAAATCGATCTGAAAAAATTACTTTCCATAACGTAACTGAAAAATATTGCTAAGAACAATAATTATTGTTGAAAAAATGGGGTATATATTCTGAAATAATAAAATATTGAATAATAGAATAGAATTTGTAATAATGATTACAAATTCTATTAGAAATATGACTCTTAAAATTCGTTAACTGTATCAATAGTTTCGGGAAATAGTTATTGTTGAAGATTTACATGGGGAAATATTGTTTAAACCAATAAAAATAGTTTAAATAATTGTAAACCGTTTTTCGCAAAAAATATTAAAATTCATTGGCTGGGTAATTGATTCCAGAAAGTAGTAACTTTGAAGATTTCCAAGCGAAAAATCGTTAAAATAAATAAATTCATTAAGTATATAATTTATCCCGAAAAATAATAAGTTTTTACGGTTTACAGGCGAAAAAAATGTTTTAAACTAATGATATTTTTTTAAAATTCAAAATCAGTTATAAAATCCTGAGAAATAATTTGAAATATAATAATAATAATACTTAGAAATAAATTGATGTTGGAAAAGTTCAAAAAAATACTATATGAAAATTTTGAAAAAATTCATAATACTTCAATATAAACATTATATACATTAAAAATACGTGATAAAAATGTGATAAGCAGGATCTTGTATAGTTAATTATATATATTGAGCATTTTTCTGAAACAATAAATTGTTCTTAATTTCAAAGTCACCTGGTCACGCCTCTTAAAATAATCTTTAATGGTGACAGAATCACATTTTATTTTTTATTTTTCTTAACAAAAATATTTTTCACAAAAATCTAGGGGAAGAAATGCTCAGAATAGTCAATTTATGTAATAATTGTAATTTAAATTTTCGAATCAATAAAGAATAATAACTAAAGCACAAAAAATGTATTAGGTTTATACAAATTATACCATAAACACAACCTCACTTTGGAGGGACAAAAATAAAAATTTAGACTTGATTCAATTAGCACAGATTCAGAAAGAATCCTAAATTAAAAATTTTTTTTTTAATTTGAGAGTTTTATATTCACGCTACTATTTTGTCGAATTTTACGATCTTTAATTCAACAGAAATTTTAATTTGACTTTTTTTATTTGTTTCAGGTAAGCTTCCATTGTTCATACAATATATAGGATGCCATGTCCGCACCGGTAAGAAAGAATAACAATGTAACAAACTTGCAGTCCACAAAAAGTAGTGTTTTTGAATAGGTGAATAAGAAGAACACTAATTTATACACTGGAACCTGGATTTATGCACGGTTTTGGGCATGGCTCGCAATGGCCTTCGATATAAATCCAGGGTCTCTGAACATAAACAGGCAGGGCCGCATCAATAATTTCTGGTGGATTTGGACGCATGACGCAACCTGATGCAACGAACGCGCTGAGATTGCGGCCCTCATGCTGTTTGTCACATTTTCAAACAAAAAAGATAAATTCCCAACCAAATATAATTTATTTTATTCCAATAAAAAGCGAATTGATCTAATCAGTAACATCCACTGACCGATTCAGTTACTTCGAATGATTTAAACTGTAACTATCATTGACTAAAAAAGTCATTTTGAATCACGTAATCAGTAACACTCGCGAATTATATCAGTCATTTTGAATGTTATAATCAGAAAATGTCACAAATTGAATCAGTCATTTTGATTGATCTAATCCGTAACTTGCAATGTGTTAACCAGTAAATTATGGTTAATTTTAATCATTTATTGGAATGTAGGAACTCAATGAAGAATTTTATTCAGAATTAATTTTACAATTTTATCATAGCAGACAAATCAGTCACTTCCATTAATTGAAAATCTGTCATTTCAAGTTTTTTCTTGATTCAGTAAACAATATTGATTCATTCATTTGTTAAAAAGACTGTTTTTTTAGCAGAAATTACTGATTTTTGAGTCATGTCTAGTAGTTACGAAAAAGTTAAAAATTATCTTTTTCGTTAAAATTTCAACTCTTATGTAGAAAATTCTTCTTTTTGGTTTGAGAATTGATATTTTTGTGAAAAATTAAACCATTTGGTTGAAAATTAACTTTTTTGTTAGAAGTTTTGGTTAATACGTAATTTCATTTGGTGAAAAATGCAACCGTTTGGTTGAAGATTCGTGTTTTTTCTTGAAACTTCGTCTTTTTTGGTAGAAAGTTAATATTCTTGTTTGGAAATTCATCTTCTTGTTTAAAAATTCAAATATTTTGGCAGAAAATTCAACTATTTGGTTGGAAACTTAACTATTTATTTGAAAATTTAACTTTTTCATAGAAAATTTACTTTTTTGTTGAAAATTCATATTTTTGAAGTTGAAAATTTAATTGTTTTCTTTAAAAATTGCCTATTTGGCTTGAAAATTCAACTATTTGGATGAAAGTGCAACTAGTTTTGTTTGAAGTTAAATCTTTTTTGTTTAAAATTTTGACTATTTGGTTGAAAAATGTATGTATTTTGTTGAAAATTTCACTATTCTTTTTAATTCATATTTTTTGGTGGAAAGTTCAACTGTTTTGTTGAAAATTCGTCCTTTTTTATTAAAAATTCATATTTTATGGTATGAAAGTCATATTTGTTGGATCAAAATTAAACTTTTTTCTTGAAAATTTAAGTGTATTCTAAATAAATCGTTTTTTTTCACTTACAAATGTAACTATTTGTCACAAATTAACTTTTTTGCTGAATCTTTTTACGTTGAAAGAGTAATTTCTTGTAGAAAACTCATCTTCGTTGGTAAAAACTGCAACTGTTTGGTTGGAAATTCCTGTTTTTTTCTTAAAACTTTGTCTTTGACTGAAAATTCAACTATTTATTTAAAAATTCAACTGTTTTGTAGAAAACTGATTTTTTTTGTTGAAAATTCATATTTTCGAAGTTAAAAATTCAACTGTTTTCTTCAAAAATTACTTGTTTGGCTTAAAAATTCAACTATTTGGCTAAACCTTTTTCGTTGGGAACCTTGACTATTTGGTTAAAAAATGTGATTATTTTGTTAAATTGTTTTTTTAATTCATCTTTTTTGGTCAAAAATTCAACTGTTTTGTTAAAAATTCGTCCTCTTGGATTAAAAATTAATCTTTTGTGGTATCAAAGTAATATTTTTCGGCTGAAAATTAACATTTTTGTTAAAAATTCAAGTGTTTTCTGAATGAATCATCTTTTTGTCTTGAAAATGTAACTATTTGATTGAAAATTCATCTTGGTAGGATGGAAATTCATCTCTGTTGTAGGACATCTTTTTTGGTTGAAAATTAAGCTATTTTGTTGGAAATGAAATATATTTCAACTTGAAATCTTTGGAATGGAAAACGTTTTATATTGAATTCATTACGTTATGGTTTTTTTAAAATAGAAATGACTGATATTTCAGTGAAAGCGTGCTTAAACAATTTAATCAGTCAAATTTTGACTGATTAGTTTTGAGGAATTTTTACTTAGAATAGAGTTCGGAAGTCGCGGTTTTTCCGAATTTCTAACTTATTTCCAACTTTCCAATCAGAGTGAGGTGATAATTAACCCAAGTTGACAAAAATATTTGTTTAAACAATTTAGTATTATTTTTAATAATATTACTTTGAATAATGCTAGAAAGTTGTGTTTTTTTTTCTAAAATATGCAACCTTTTTCCACTTTTCAATTAGTCTTAGGTGATAATGGATGTAATTTAACAAATCTAATGTTTTTCTTTAATTTTCATTGTTTATAACTATCTTCTCCTATAGTAATGCTAGATAGTTGCGGACTTTTTCTAAAATTTTCAACTTATAGTCCAAAAACTGCAACTAACTATCATTAATAAAAAAGATAGTTATAAAAAATAGTAATTTGTTTAAAAAATTATGCTTGTTTAATTTAATTTATTATTGGTTCGCTCGAACTGAATAAATTTATATTATTCCAATGATAATTTAGTCAAATTTTAATTCACCATTTTATCTAAATTAGTTTCAAATTGGTATGTAAGTAAACTCGAAGCTTTCATATAAATTTGCCAACAGCCAAACAGGACTTTTCCAGACGTTCTGCGCCCACTCTTTCAAGACGCACAGGTATAAATTTGGGCCACCCTATTCTTCCACTGATTCAAGACATTTTTCATAAATGTAAAAATTAAAAAAAAATAGAAATTTTGATAATTCAAAAAAATCGACTCGTTAAATAAAAAATGGTTAAAATAATCTTTAAAAAATCGCCTATCACGAATCTCTTCAAAATTTAATCAGCTTTTATTCTAAAAGAAACGTCGGAATCTGATGAAAATTGTAAATTAAAAATTGATGATACTATTCAAAATTTTTCAACGGGGCAAGGTTCTTTTTTTTAACATTCCTGCAAAACAAAGTGTCAAACCAATAAGTTTTTATGTGTAACAAACAAAGTTCAGGGTCAATTAAAATGTCATTCCAGTATGCCGTGTTTTTAATAAATAGCGAGTAAACGTGTGTTGAATTCTGTAAGTGTTCGTAAATTTATCATGCCGTTCTTTAACTGCATCATTATATTCAAAATAAAGATTATATACTTTACCTATCTTGTGCCGGGCATTATATATAATGCCTAGGGATTATATATAATGCCTAGGGATTATATAGAATGCCTAGGCAACACTCAGAGAAAAAGTTGTCTTGAAAAAAAAGCATTATCCTCTTGTCTGTTTTGTTTTGAACGAAATGAATATATTTTTTACACAAACAGAATTATTTGGCTGCAAGAGTAGGTGAAGTTAGTCGCATAAGGAAAATTTTTCCTGCAAATGGATTCCTGTTGAGACAAATGAAAATCCTCTCTGAGTGAATGTATATAATATATATTCGATTACATACTTTGCCTGAAATAGCCAATATATATATATATATATATATATATATATATATATATATATATATATATAATGCCTATATATATAATATATATGCCTATATATATGCCTATATATATATATATAATGATTATATATAATGCCTGGATTATATACTTTGCCTGTAATATATATACTCAGAGAAAGGTCGTCGTGTGACAAAAAGATGTTTCTTGACGTAAATGGAATTTCCTCTTAAATTTAAGGTTGAGAGGATTTTCATTTGTCTCAAGAGGAATCCTTTTGCAGCAAAAATTTTCCTTATGCGACTAACTTCACCTACTCTTGCAGCCAAATAATTCTGTTTGTGTAAAAAATATATAAGAATGGGGCTTAGATGAAGGCAGGTTAGAAGTGAAAGGAGGGAAGCCCTGATGGAACTTGGTCTCGTCTATCCATCTCCAAACTCGGCTACCTAAAACGCAATCACACGATTGGGTAACTTGGCAATCTCGAGTTAAAGGTTAGTGCTTCTCAACCTTCTGCCTTCTTTACTAGAGAAACCCTCTTTACCACATTTTCTAACCTTTGCTGTCTATATCAACCCGATCCACCTCTCAATCCCTCTAACTTGCAAACCCTTGGAGAACCCCCATCGGTCGGATTTCACATTTCAGTCGAATCTGGTTACACATGAACACGTAGCCAGCAGCACTTTGATTCTTCGCTAGATCGCATTTAAATAACGCCCAAGTTGGTCAGAGTTGGCCAAGTTTCGAATGGCCTCGAGCGATGCCGAGGTACTTCTCAAAGTGCCTACGACTTCTTGCGGGCAGAGGGTGCGATCAGAATTCGCAATATTACAATTTCGGGACAGTATGGTCTGCGCTTTGTCGATTTTTCTTTCATCACTTAGGTACTCTAACACAAATTTATATGAAAATAGTTGAATCCTGAACTAATTCAGAATAATTTTCAACCAAACATTTCCAAGAAAAAAGGATGAACATTTATCCAAGAAGATTAATTTCCTACAAGAAAGTAGAAATTTTCAAGAAAATAGATGAATTTTGAATTAGAAAAGACCAATTTTTAATTTGAAAAAAAAACAACAATATTTACCCATGAAAGAAATAGTTAAATTTACATATAAAAATAATAATTTGAAAAAAAAAAACGAATTTTCAACAAAACAATTGAAAATTCAACAATTTGGTAGAAAACTAACTATTTGGTTGAAAATTAACTTTTCTGTTGAAAGTTCATATTTTTGGGTTTAAAAACGTAGTTTTTTTGTAGAAAATTGGTCTTTTTTGGTAAAAATGTAATTCTTTTTGGTAAAAAATGCAACTGGTTAAAAATTTTGGTATTTGGTTAAAAATTCGTCTTGTTTGATAGAAACTTAATCTTCTTGTTTTAAAATTCATCTTTTTGTTTAAAAATTCAACTATTTCGGCATAATAGTCTACTATTTGGTTGAAAAATGAACTATTTATTTGAAAATTCAACTATTTGGTAGAAAATCGATCTAATGGATTAAAAATTGATATTGTTTGCTTTAAAATGTAACCACTTGATTGAAAGTTGCACTACATTTTTGAAAATTCCTTTTTTCTTAATATTCACCTCTTTGGCATTTTGTTAAAAATGCGACTGCTTTGATAGAAACTTCATCTTATTGGTGGAAACTACATCTTTTTGATGACAAAATTAACTACTTGGTAAAAAATGCATAGTTAATAGTTAAAAATACAAATAGGGGAGACCTCCCTACAGTGGATAGCAAAAATTGGTAGATTTCAGTAAACACAAAATAGGATATATATTGAAGAGCTGTTATGACACAAATGAAGCTGATATATTCACCCATGTGATGAGATATCAGTAAAAATCAATTCGTTAGCAAATAAAAAGTTATTGATATTATTTTGAGGTGGTAAAATTTTATCCAGTGTTGGCAGGTTCGCCCTACAGTGGACATTCGATTCTACACCGCGAATCAGAATTGAAAGATGTTTCTATGCGTACCCCTAAATTATATTTCATACCGACGCTACTATCAGAACAAACAAAAAAGTGATATAATTTCGATTTTGGATAAAATTAGCAAAAATATAATGTCAGTTATTTCGCTCATATTTCATAACACGCCTTTCAGTGGATAGGTCAGGTGAGGTTAGGATTGCCACCAATCGTGCCGTGTCAAAAGTACCTAGAAAATACCTATATAGAAATTGTGCATGGTGAGGTTATGTCTACTTGCGGGAAATTTAAAATTGCTCAATATATAAAATTCCACTAATTTGTAGGTTAAGTTTCTGTTAAAATTTTCAACACTACACGCGATTAATATAATAATAATTTCGAGCACATGCCTTTCAGAGATGATTGCACTATTAAATCTATTATATTATATTTTTGATAAACATTCAATTATATTACGCTGCAGCTCGGTATATACTATACCTATGTTCAAAGTATCAGCTGATTCTGTCTTCTGCTATTTTAGTACCAACCTATGAGTGTAAATCTCTAAAACTTTTCACTGAAAATCCACTGTAGGGATGACGCTGGTATCCATAGTAGGAAAATGAGAGCCTCAAAGAATATATTTATAATAATTTTCTTACATAGAACGGAAGATTCTAGGGTAAATAATATTATAGTTTAATGACCAAAGAACATATATTAATTAACAAAATCACTCTGAAAAATTGTAAATACTTGGAAAAAATTACTAAAGTTGAGGACAAAGTTTCTTGATCATGTCAAAAATAGTTTTTTATACTTTTTTCTTTTATTATAATTAAGTATAACATGAAATTCCGTTTTATGATGCATTTTTATAAACTTGAATCATACAAAATGCGCAAATTAGGTTTACTTTAGGCATTTCGCTTTTATTTACGAATATCCACTGTAGGAAGCTATCCACTGTAGGGAGGTCTCCCCTACTTGGTTAAAAAGTAACGGTTTTGTTTCAAATTCTACTTTCTGGGTTAGAAATTTAACTGTTTAAAAAAAATGTATTTTCCGCTTGAAAATTCAACTACGCTGGTTTTAGTTGAAGTTTATTATTTTTTGGTTTTAAAATTCGACTATTTGGTTAAAAACTTATCTCTATAGGTTGAAAATTGAACTGTTTGGTTAAAAGTATATCTACTTTGTGGAAAATTAAATTTTAAAAATTCAACTTTTTTGCTAAATTCATCTTTTTTGGTCGAAAATTCAACGGTTTTGTTGAAAATTTTCCCTTTTGGGTTGATAATTCATCTTTTATGGTAAAAAAGTCATATTTTTGGGCTGAAAATTCACCTTGGTAGGTTGAACATTTACCCTTTTTTGGTAAAAAAAAATCTTTTTTGCTTTGAAATTTACCTATTTTGTTCAAAATTGAATATATTTTGACTTGAAGTCTTAGGAATATAAAGATTTTCATATTGAGTTCAATATTGTATGTGCATTCATTTTTTTAAAGAATTTATTTCCCTTTTATTCCTTCATTTTCGTGAAAAATCATTCATATCCCTGCTTTAAGATAATTTTAGGCTGTGATTTTTTTTTAAATAATGGAAATCGAAAACAAAATTTGGACTTAGGGGAAAGTGGGGTGTGTATACGTATTCGGTGCTAAAAGTTTATATTTAAATTAAACAGTGTTGATTGAACTTGATAACTTGATAATCTTCATTTCTTATTTTAATTTTTAAGTGCTGAAATATTCTAATAATTTTATTTAACAAATAAAAGAAACTCAAATTACCAAATACTGTTTATTAAATAGTAAAATATCTTAAGAATATTCCACTTACAAAACTTATCTTTTTTAACCTTTATGTATGAACGTGCGGTCTCACAGACCACACCATGGTTTTTATATGGGGGTCCTTTCCCCTGACTATCCTCGTGCCTGCCGTTATTAGTAAATTTAATTTTAGTTGTGTTTTTGCTGAAGCAGGTGGACAACGTGTGGTCTTGTGTGTAAATGGTGGGTAACATCAATTGAAAGTTCATAGGCGGACCCGTGAGACCGCACGTCTACGGTAAACGTCACAATTTCATATTTCGGTTTCAATTTGTTTCAAGGTATTTAAAACACAAGATGTAACACACAAACAAACTTGAGTCCCAATTATCCCTCAATTAAGCAAAAAAATTCAAATTCGTATGGAGGTATGGACATGCAGTCTCCCAGACCGCACCGTGCTTCTGATATGTGAGTCCCACCCCACACTGGTGTAAAAGATTATCAATAATAATAAAAGTTGATAAAATTGATTAATTTCTCAGATATTCCAATGTCTCTCTATATACTTGTATAAGTTAGATAAAAAAACTTCTTTACTTATTTAGCTATATAGATATAAATATATACAGCGGTCTGTAAGACCTTAGGTCCATGTTAGTGCAAAAATAAGGTCACGTTCATACTTAAAAGTTAAACAGCGAAATCGAAACTAAGCTAAACTAGCTGTGAATTCGATCTCGAGTGTTTCCACTTTGTTTGTATTTATAATTATGTGGTGCTCATTTCACGAGCACTTTGCTTCCCGTTAGCAAATGTATTTGCTTCCTCATAGAGGAAGCATAAGTTCTTTTTTCAATAATGGACAACCCAAAGTCTTTTTTTTGTTGAACAATTTAAAAATATAAATTTACAAAAAATAAAAAATTACAAAATAATACAAACAATTTTTTAAATATAAAGACAAATCAGACAAATCAAATTTTGTATTCGAAATGATAATTTTTCGAGCTGGAAAAGGGAAGGGAAAAGTTCTGTTGCACCCTATCCCTTTCCCAGCTTTATGATTTTTTTACAAAAATTGTCAGAATTATTCTATTTGAAAATTTATGATCAAAAAATCTTTTCTATTCATGCGTCAACTTTGAATGATGTCGATGAAAAGCGTTTTTCTGTTAGAAACAGATGATTCCAATATTATAAATGAGCATAACTTCCTCAATCTTCAATAAAGTGTATTGATATTATAGATCAATCGATTTGCCTCGAATCAAGGAATCTTTTCCGTTCTTGCATGAATTTTGAATTATGTTAGTGAAAAAAGTTTTACCATAAAAAATCGTGTTTTCAAATATTATGCATTAGCATAGCTTCCTTACTTTTCAATGAAATATATCAATGCTATGGGTCAATCGATTTGTCTTGAATCAACACAACTTTTCTATTCTCACATCAACTTTAAATTATGAGAATGAGACAATTTTCAGTATAAAAATCGATTTAAAAAAATATATAAATTACCATAACTTCCCTACAATTTGATATAATGTATTAATATTGTAGGTCAATCGATTGGTCTCGAACCATGAAATCCTTTATGTTCTTGCATCAACTTTGAATTATATTGAAGAAAAAAGTTTTACTATAAAAAACCGTATTTTCAAATATTATGCATTACCATAGCTTCCTTACTCTTCATTAAAATGTATTATTATTATAGGTCAATCAATTCGTCTCGAATCAACACATCTTTTCTGTTCTTGCATCAACTTTGAATTATGTCAATGAAAAAAAGTTTTACTATGAAAAACCGATTTTCAAAATATATAAATTACCATAACTTCCCTACGCTTTGATAAAATATATTAATATTATAGGTCAATGGATTTGTCTCGAACCAAGGAATCTATTATATCCTTGCATCAACTTTGAATTATGTGATTATGTCAGTTTCAAGATATTAGTGGGAAAAATAAGCGCTCCAAATTTCATTAATTTATCTGCAACCGTTTTCAAGTTATCGTGTTCACAAAAAAGTGTGACATCCACAAACAAACCCACACACACACGTCCACACACACACACATCCGGACAATTGCTTAAAACATTGTATTAGATATTTTTAAATTGAGGAAGGTTAAATTAAATGAATTAAAATTTTTTGGAAAATGTTACAATTACAAAGCTTCCTCTATGAGGAAGCAAAATTAGCCAATTTTTAGTCAATCTTTTTTTCAGTCTTTTTAGAAAGTTTTTCCTTTTAAACTGGAGAATGAAAACGTCTATCGACCAAAACGCGTAACGAGAGATACGCTCGATTTAATCTGCGGAAATTTACGTTCAAACTTTTACTCACTTATCGGTCTTTTGCGTAACTATGAAAAAGGGTATAGTGCAGCTGCGAAGCTTTCTTCTTATCGAATCCCGATATTACTGACCTGAAGTGTATGCAGGTAGTATGTCGCCTAAAAGTTTATCTAGCCGAAGTTTCCTTTATTTATCGGGTTTATAAAGAATCGTTACTAATAATTTATAGCTTGTTGGCTTTGCATAAGCGTAAGGATCTAAATGGCTTAATTTTATGGACACTAAAAACTTTTATGAATTGACTACGAATAAAAGGCTTTTCTATGTCTTTTATGTGAATTTTAAATGGCCGCGTGTTAATTTATTGGCCGATGATATTCGTACGACCGGCCGGACGAGTATCAAAAGCACTGAACGCCCTCAGCGACACGATTGGCCGAATGCCAAAGATACTTTTGCTGTTCGTCCGGCCAGTACGGCCTAAAAACGTAACCTCTGTGTGTAATTATAAAATAATCATTTTTGTTGTAAATAGTTACTAAGTGGTATTACTGGATTATTAAGGATGCAGTTGATTTGTGCATTTTTTATTTAAAATAAATTAATTGAAATTGCAGAAGTTCTGGAACAAAAGTTCACTTTCTTTTGAATTCAAAAGAATAGGGATTTTTGATATTTTCATAGAGATTCCAGGCGAATTTAAATTAAATCAGGGTAAACTTATAAAAATGCAGAGTGGATTCAAAGAAATTCAAGTAAAATCCAAAGCAATTTTAATGATTTAACAAAATCCACTGATTTTTGTAAAATGGGAGTGAAACTAAAAGAATTGTAGGAGATCCAGGAGGCTCTGATGAAATCCGTAATAAATTTGTGCCAACTAAACGAAATGAAAAAAAATCCTTTGAATTGAGTAAAATGGAAGAGAACAGAATTTAGAGCAAATTCAACAAAATTCAAGTTAAATGAAAAAAAACATTGGATGAACTACCTATGAATTCTCTTATATTTCACTAAATTCTCTCGAATTTGATTTAAGTCATTTGTTTTTAACATATATTTTTTGAATTTTTTTCCAATAAATTTAAATTCTGTTGAATTCGCGCTGAATTCTGTTGATACTAATTTCATCAGTCTCCTGAATTTCTTCAAATTCCTCTAAATTATCTCCCATTTTTCTGAAATTAGTATAATTTTTTGATTTCTTAAACGTTCTGCAATTCTTTTGAATTAAGTGGAAATTCATAATGAATTCTTTTAATTTCTTTTGAATTTACTTTAATTCTTCTAAAGTCACTTAATTACACTCAATCTAATGGATTAAAATTTTTTTTTTGTATTTCACCCAGAAGTATTTTAAACTCACCTTGAATTCATAGGAATTTCGTCAAATTGTTTTGAATTACCTTGAATTTTTCTAAATTCTTGCCTATCTTAATAAAGTAACTGAATTTTGTTAATATCTTTGGATTGTTTTAATTCAATTGAATGATTTTTAATTCATTTCAATTGTTTTCAATTTACTTGAATTGTTTTGAATTCACTTGAGTTGTTTATAATTTATTTGAATTTAATTTAAATGCACCTTGAATTTTTATGAATTTTATCGAATTCTTCTCATTTCCCTTATATTACTCTAAATTCACTTGAATTTTATTTATATAACTGGTTTTTAAAAATATGTTTTGAATTTTTTTTCAATTCACTTAAGTTTTGTAAAATTTGTCATGAATTCTGCTCACTGCTATTTTACTCAATTCAATAGAAATTCTTTGATTTTTTCAATCTCGTTTTACTTACTCAAATTCTTATCAATGTCATCAGTCTCCTGAATTCCCTCGATGCCTATAAATTCGAAGTGAGTTTAAAAGATTTCTGGGTGAATTACAAAAAACATTGAATTGAGTAGAATCGAGTGAATTCCAAAGAATTCAAAAGAGTTGAGGAGGAATGAATAAGATTCCATGGTGAATTCCAAACCAATTCAAATGAAATGCAAAGAAAAATTGAAAAATCCAAAATATTTCATTGATTTTAGTAAAACTGGAGTGATTTTAGAAGAATTTAACAGAATTCGATGAAATTGATACAAATACAAGATGAATTACAAAGAATTCTGGGCAATCGAGAAAAATAATTCAATTGAAAGCAACAAAATTTAAAACATTCAAACAAATTCCACTTAATTTAGATAAATGGGAGTGAATAGAAGACTGATAAAATTTACAATAATTTAAGGTAAACTTAAAAGTTTTCAGGATGAATTAAAAAAAAAGTTTTTTTTTAAAAGGATCCATTAAATTCAGTGGATTTCAAGGGAATTCCAAAACATAATATTTTCTTTATATGCTTATATCTTCAACAATTTTTTCTTTGTTTTATGAAATTTAAGGCTCATTTCTCAATACACAAAGTATACTTTCTAGGAGTGAAAGAATTTTTTACCATTCTATTTTCATTTAAAAAAAATCAAAAACTAATAAAATTAATTTTCAGATATAAAACGGTCTACCTGAACCTCTCAATAGTTTTTCAAAAATAAAAGAAAATGTATAACACTATTTTTTCACTGAAAGGAAGAAATTTAGATGGTAGCATTCGCAAAATTTAAAAATTCCACTTCTTATTGGGCACACTAAGTAACATATCACTGACTTTCTTATCCTTTTCATATTGATGCCAATTTAAACTTAGTTATACTTTAATTAAAAAGTTCTTTCATATAGTGAAGTCATACGTTTCAAATTTGTAAGTCTCGAGTTGTAAGGTCTCTAGTTTCTAAACTTTCCAATTTGTAAGCTTCCTGGATCGAATCATTTGAGTTTGAAAGTCTTTACACTTTGACCCTTAGAAAGTTAGAAGTATATCTAAACTTGTTCCAATTTAAGAGAGTCAAAAAAAAACTTCTTTATCGGTTAAAACATTTTCAATTCGGGAAAGGGTCAAAGTAGCCTTCAATCCAATTTATACAAATTTATAGCTTTTCTCATAAGTTTTGGTAATCCTACTCTTGTATAAAGTTATGGTTCTCTAAACATAATTTTAGAAAGAATGCATTGAAGACAGAATAGAAGTGGCGGAAAAAATTTAACGAAAAATCTTTTTGTTCCTATCATTTCGGATGAAATTTTTTTTAAAAAAGCTGATACAATTTCAAAGAAAGTTGTCAAGCCTGATTTTTTATTTAGATTTTAAATTTTCTTATAAATAAACAAATATTGCGAAAAAATGGCATTTTTTTATAATTGAGGTTACCGGTGGTCGTGAATAATAGGAAAATTGTTGTAATCACTTACATTTAATAGATTCGCATTAGATAAAGGTATTTTATCACGATATAATAAACAACCAAATTTTATAAACAAATTTTTGGTGGAAAATTTGTTTTCTATCATTTTCACTAATTTAACTTTTTTTTAAAGTTACATTGCAAAGAATTTGGATGGAAACAATATTATAGTGAAGAAAATTTCTTTTAAGATTATGCTTGTTAATATTGTAAGCAAATTTGATAAAGGAATGGATTATTCAGGCGTTTGTCTAAAGAAAAATTCATTTTTTCGATGTCAGTCTTTTTCTAAATTAGGAACCTCATTATAATTTCGACGAAACTCATAACTTGTTGATATATTTTATGATTTTTAAAACAAATTCAATAAAAAAATGCATTATTCTAGAATTTTTCGATGGAAAAATTTGTTTTCTTTTCAATGTCAGTCCTTTTAATTGGAAACTTCACAATAACGTCAGCAAAATTCATAATTAAATTAATAATTTTATGTCTTCTTTGAACTTTATATCTTCAACTGAAAGGACTGACATTGAAAAAAAACGAATTTTTTCGTCGATAAATGCCCGAATAGTGCATATTTGAACCAAAGTTGTTGAAAAAAACATTAAATTAATCAACAAATTATGAATTTTGCTGAAATTATCATGAGGTTCCTAATTCCAAAAACTGGTATCGATAATAACGAATTTTTCCGTCGACAAATGCAGGAATAATGTATTTGTTTATTGAATTTGTTTGAAGAGGAAAAACAATTTATCAACTAAGTATGAGTTTTGATAAAATGATCAGTGACTTCCCAAATAAAAGGTCTGTCATTGAGAGAAAAAACTAATTTTTCCGTTGACAAATGCCCGGATAATGTATTTTCAAATTAATTTTGTTTAAAAAAAAACATTAAATTATCAACCAATCATAAATGTTGCTAAAATTATCATTGTCTTCCCAATTAAAAGGACTGACATCGAAGAAAATAACACTTTTTCTGTTGACAAATGCCCGAATAATGTATTTTTAAAATTAAAATTGTTTTAAAAAAATTATAAAATTTATGAATGTTGCTGAAATTATCATGAAATTTCTGATTAAAAGGACTGACATCGAAAAAAAAAGTTTCCGTCGAAGGATGCCCAAGTAATGCATTTGTTTAAAAACACATAAAATTTATCAACTCATGATGAATATATCTAAAATTATAACGAAGTTCCCAATTAAAAGACTGGGATTAAAAAAATGAATTTTTTCTGCAGAAAAATGCCTAAATAATGCATTTGTTTATTAAATTTGTTTACAATATTAACAAGAATAATCTTAAGATAGATTTTCTTCAATATAATATTGTTTCCATCAAAATTTCTTGCAATTTAACCTGAAAGAACGTAAAATTATTGAAAGTTATAGACAAAACTTTCAACAAATAATTTGTTTATAAATTTTTTTTCTGTTCATTCTATCATGATGGAATATCTTTCAGTAATGTAAATCTATGAAACATAGGGGAATAAAACAATTTTCCTATTATTGACGAGCACCAGGAATGTCAAATAGAAAAATTGTCATTTTTTCGACATATTTGTTTATTTATAAAAAAAAATGAAAGCAATATCAAAAATCAGGCTGTATGTTATTTTTAAACAGAAAAGTATTTTTTTCCACCGTGTAGCAAGCCACTTCCACTTTTGGAAAAATTTCAAATTCAATACTTTTATATTAAAATAAACAATTATTGTTATTTGAACCCTTCTATAGATTTAAAAATTTATTTCGAATTGAAACGATTAACTGTTATAAGTTTTTTTTATAAAAACCTTAAAAATTCAATAAATTAAAATTAAAATATTAAAATTAACCAGTTTACCAAATGAAAAACTAATTAATTAATCAATATTTAGTTTTAAGCCTTCAATATTGAACAAAATGAATATACAAGATTTTGAAAATGTAAGAGTACTGTCTTCTGCTTTCACTCTAAATAGATCTTAGTTTAAAACAGTTATTTATTATTATATATAAGTAATTTTATTTAACATAAAAATCATACATATTAATAATGAAAATATTTTTAGAAAACATTTTTTCGAATTGTGAAAACAATCAGCAATTTGAAATTTTTCGTTCAATTCCATTTCATAAGTATTTAAATCTAAGTTGCATGTATGGAGGATCGATGGATGGATTGTAGCCTGCATCTGTACAGTTTCCAAAATAGTCTATTTCAATTTCTGAAATAATAAGAAATATTAATTACTACAGAACTCAAAACAACTAATGAAAATTTTTATTTATATTTAGTAAAAAATGTACAAAAATTTGTTTTCGCTGCTTTCTCTTAATTTATTTTCTTTTTGAAACTAACTTTAGACATTTAGTTGTGGCTTATTGCTCCAATGGAAAATTATTTACGAATTTATGTGGAGAATTTTTTTTTCTATCTCAATTAAAATACAAAAACTTTTTTGTAACTTATTCTTAGGTATTGAATAAAAAAAATTCGTTCACTTACTTTTTCCACACATTTTGTAACAGGTCAATGCATTTGGACATCCGTAAGTTTTGCCATCAGTTGCGCAAATTGGGTCGTCTTGACATTGCTAAAAAAATTATTTGTTTGATTTTTACTCCACATTTTTTTGCGAGAATTCAATGAGAATACAATATAAGAAATGTAATACTTACATCGCATGGTATCATGCACTTGAAAAAGTTTTTGGGATCGATCGGTAAAAAATTCTATAAAAATATAATTTTCATTAGTAGGAATACTATTTAGCGAAGGTTTTATAGTTTGATAATTTAAAATTGCCCCCAAATTCCATATAATTTAAATTAAAAAAAAGATGAGATCATATGTGGAGAATAAAGACATCTTGTTTTATATTCAGCATTATATATAATATAGGACTTTGAAATAACTTTTGGGAGTAAAGTAAGATTCACCTTATATTCCAAGGCTGCAGGAGCTGCAAAGAAGGCCGAGAATAAAGTTGCGATGGCTTAAAAAATGAAAAGACATTTATTTATTTATTCAAAATTTAATTCCATATAAGGGATCGTCTCAAAACAGGAAAAATTAGTGCTTCTTTACGAAAATAGGGGAATAATAGGAAATAAATTCTTCTAAATAAAAATAATGTAAATACCATATTGAATTTAATATGTTACACTTAAAATTTCTCAGATTTCAAGTCGAAATATTTTGGATTTTCAAAAAAGTAGTTGCATTTTCAACCAAAAAAGACTTTCTATCAAGAGAGATGAGCTTTCAACATAAAACAACGAATTTTTAACAAAAACAAAATAAATTTTTAAGCATACAGTTGCATTAATAACCAAATAGTTGATGTTTCAAGCTAAAACAAAATAATTTTCAACAAGAGAGTAGAACTTTTAACCAAATACTTGAATCTTGAAGTCAAAAAGACGATTTTCTTCGAATACACTTGCATTTTCAAAGCGAAAAGTTAAATTTTAAACCAAAAAAAGTTCATTTTAAACCAAGAAAGATGACTTTTCTGCCATAAAAGATGAATTTTCTACCAAAAGACGCTTTTTTAATCAGTTGAATTAAACGAATATTTAACAGAATAGTTCAATCCTCAACCAAGATGATGAATTTTCAATCAATAAAGATTAATTTTAAAACTTATGATTAAATTTTCAAGTAAAATTCATATTTGTTAAACCAAAAATGGAATCGTCAAAAACTTAGTTTAAAAAATTACATTTCAACAAAAAAATTGAGTTATAAACAGGTTGAATTAAAAACAAAGAAGAAGAATTTATTACCAAATCGTTGAATCCTCGACCAAAAAGATGAATGTTAAAAAAATATTATTAATATTAATATTAATAATAATTTTTCAACTGACAAAAGATGAATTTTGAAACAAAAATGGAATAGGTCAATTTTCAGATAAAAAATTAATTTTTAGCGAAACAAAAAAAAAAGAAATTTGCAATACAAAATTTAAACTTTCAACGAACAAGGTGTATTCAAAAAATTACTTTCAACAAAGTAGTTCAACTTTCAATAAAATAATTGAACTTTTAAACAAAAAAGATAATTTTCCAACCAAATAATTAAATTTGTAACAAAAAAGATGTATTTTACACCAAAGAGATTAATTTTCTACCGGAAAAAACGAAGTTTCAAGAAAACACATCAATTTTTTACAGAATTGTTCAGTTTTTAAACCAAAAAGACGAGTTTTCTGCAAAACAGTTGAATTAGGTATAGGTTAATTTACAACTAAATAGTTGAGTTTTTAAATAAAATTATAAATCTTCAACCACAAAAAAATTATTTTTCCAAAAAGTAGTTCAACTTTAAACAAAGCAGATGATTTTTCAGCCAAAAAAGATTAAATTTCTACGAAACATGTAATAGTTGATATTTCTACCCAAATAGATCTTAATTTGAAACCTAAAAGAGTTCACTAAAACAAAAAAGTCCAGTTTTCAACAAAATAGTTCAATCCTGAACCAAAAAAACTTAATTTTCAACCGAACAGTTGCATTTTTAACCAAAAAGGATGGATTTTCAATCAAGAAATTTTTTTCATCAAAAACAACATATTTTCAATAAATTTTATTAATTTCCTACTAAGAAAACATTAATTTTTAATTGAGACTATCAATTTTCCACCAAAAATGAAATCGTTACATTTTCAGTTATAATAATTAATTCTCAACCATAAAAAACGAACTTTCAACGAAAAACTTAAATTTTTAAACCAAACAGATGCATTTTTACTATAATAATGAATTTTTAACTATGAACATTAATTTTGTAAAAAAGAGGTCAACCTTCAACCAAAAAGTTGTGTTTTCAAAAAAAATATGATTTTAATCCTGAAGATTGATTTTCTACCAAAAAAGGAAAATTTTCAACAAAATACATGAATTTTCAATAAAATAACTGCATTTTCAACAAAATAATTAAATTTTCCATCATATAGTGGAATTTTTAACCAAAAGAGATGAATTCTGAACAAAAAATATAGTAGTAGACTTTTCAATAAAAAAAAATTATCTTTTAACCAAAAACAGTTGGATTTTTTTATTGGGTTATATTAATTCAGTTTGCATTTAAGCAAAAACGAGAAAAGGGGAAGATTCTTGGAAACAGGAGAAAAGAGAGTAATTATTCAAAAAGGGGAAAAAGAGGGGAATACGGGAAAGAGTCATCTTTCGCAAAATTCGCATTTGTTTAAATAATGCAATTTTCTACATTTTTAACTTAGAATGTTATTTATGGCATGGCTTTAGTACTCTAAGTAATATTTTCTCGACGTATGAGCGATATTTGTTTCAAGGCAATGAGTTCGATATTAACGGAAGTAGTAGGGAGCGCCTGTTTTTCCACGTTGCAATTGCATTCGACAACAGACAGTTACATTGTGCGCATCTTTCGATAAAGCCGCGCTCCACGTCGAGGTATGTCGTATTTTTCAGAAAACATTATTTATTTAGTTCCTGCTTTCTAAAATATTTATAAAAATTAGGAGAATATTTTTATTTTTATTTAATTAAATTTTTACTTTTTAGTTTTAATTTTACAATATTTATTTACAGCGCGGGGTTCTATTTGGCGACGTTTTTCATGTATTTGGATACCAATTTCTGATCAACCATTTTATCAATTACGCTCGATGCTTGATTGCAAATATGGATTCTCCTTTACAAGACTTGCATATTTTTTATCTTTGGGTATGTGCGTCACGATGGTTAGAATAACTTTTCAATGAGCACGACTTCTAATGAACTACAAAGAATGTCGGTATCTTAATTTTCATACGATCGTACATTTTATTATTTTAATTGTTAGGACTGAATTTCATATTTATTTTCTTAATATTCTTTTGTGAACTAAACAGAAAATAATTTTTTCTGCCAATTACGTAAGCATATGTGTAAAGATGACGGTATTCACTCGCATTTGAAAGTATTCTTTTGCTAATTTTTATGTTATTGAAATCATATTATTTTATGAAGTTTTCATAATATATCTCACTGGCTTTGTGACCTAATTTCACTTATTATTTCACAATTATTTTGTATCGGAATTCCTGGATAACTATGAAAATTCTAGTTAAAATCTAAAAGAAATTGCATTATTCAAACAAAATACAAATTCAAATGAGCCAGGGAGCGGTCGTATGATTCTTTATTTTATTTATCTGTAATAATTATTTATTTATTATCCTTGAGCATATTCTATGCATAAATCTAACTACAAAATCTGAATTTCTTGCATTCTTCAATGAAATCTCTTCGCAAAAAGTGGAATTTTTAAAAATAGGTAATTACTCAATAAGAAAGTGAATGTCACTTTTCTGTTCATCTTTAAAGCTGAATTTCAAGAAAATCTTTTTCCGATAAAGATTTTTTCCTGCAAAAAAACTTGTCTTATCTTTATCTGTGAACATATGCGGCACGATGGTTGCAATACTTTTTCGATGCCCGAGACTTCGAATTAACTGCTGAGTATGTCCGTATCTCAATTTTTGTGTGATTGATCATTTTATTATTTTAATTGCTGGGATTAAATTTCATATAATAATTTCTTATTGATTGATTAATTACTTAGTAAGAAAACGTATGTCATTTTGCCCGTGATCTTGACAACTGAATTTTAAGATAATCTTTTTCCAATCAAGATTTTTCTTCTGCAAAAAAACTTGTCTAATAGCGTGCTTTGATAAGGAACTGCACATTTTGACATGCTTATATCTCTTATCTCTGGAAATGTGCGTCACGATAGTTGGAATAATTTTTCGATGCACTAGATATCGAATTAACTGCTGAGTATGTCCGTATCCTAATTTTCGTATGACTTATCATTTTATTATTTTAATTGTTAGGATTGAATTTCACGTTTATTGTCCTAATATTTTATTTCATTGCACAACTTATTTATGTGTAATAATTTCTCATTAATTGATTCTTCTTGAGCATATTTGATAAAAACAGCTCATTACAAAATCCGAATTTCTTTAATTCTTGAATGAAATCTCTTCGCAAGAAAAAGAATTTTTGAAAATATTCAATTACTTAGTAAGAAAACGAATGTTACTTTTCCAGTCATCTTGAAAACTGAATTTCAAGACAATCTTTTTTTGATCAAGTTTTTTTTCTGCTGAAAAATCTGTCAAATAACGAGGTTTAATAAGAAACTAAATATTTAGAGACACATTTATTTGTTATCTATCGACATGTGCATCACGATGGTTGTAATAATTTTGCGATGTGCTAGATTTTGAATTAACTGCTGAGTATGTCGGCATCTTAATTTTTGTATGATTGATCATTTTATTATTTTAATTGTAAGGATTGAATTTCATATTTATTGTCCTAATATTTCCTTTTATTGTGCAGCTTATGTATATGTAATAATTTCTCATTAATTGATTATTCTTCAGCATTTTTTATAAAAGAATGCTTATTAAAAACCAGAATTCAAAAAAATTCTTGAAAAAAAGTAAAATCACTTCGCAGCAAGTAACATTTTTTAAATAGATCATTGCTTACTTAGTAAGAAAACGTATGCCACTTTTCCCGTCATCTTGAAAACTGAATTTCAAGACAATCTTTTTATAATCAAGATGTTTTTCTGCAAAAAAACTTGTGAAATAATGAGGTTTGATAAGAAACTGAAAATTTGGAGACGTATATATTTCTTATCTCTGGCCATGTGCGTCACGATAGTTGGAATAATTTTGCGATGCGCTAAACTTCGAATTAACTGCTGAGTATGTCGGCATCTTAATTTTTGTATGTTTGATCATTTTATTATTTTAATTGTTAGGATTGAATTTCATATTTATTGTCCTAATATTTCCATTTATTGCGCAACTTATGCACATGCAATAATTTCTTAATAATTGATTATTCTGCAGCATATTGTATAAAAAATGCTTGCTAAAAAATCAGATTTCTTCAAATTCTTGAATGAAAATTGAAATCCCTTCGCCAAAAGTAACATTTTAATAGATAATTACTTACTTAGTAAGAAAACGTATGTCATTTTTCCCTTCATTTTGTAAACTGAATTTTAAGACAATCTTTTTTTGATCAAGATTTTTTTTCTGCAGAAAAATCTGTCAAATAAAGAGGTTTGATAAGAAACTAAATATTTAGAGACTTATTCATTTCTTATCTCTGGCCATGTGCTCCACGATGGTTGTAATAATTTTGCGATGCGCTAGACTTCGAATTAACCGTTGAGTATGTCGGTATCTTAATTTTGGTATGGTCGCATATTTGATTATTTTAGTTATTAGGATTGAATTTCATATTGTCTTAATATTTTAGTTTATTGCGCAACTTAAGTATTATAAATTATTTCGCCTAATGACACTAATTTTCTCGTAATCTAATTAGCAAATACTTTATGTTAGCCAATTGCGTGCGAATGCGTGTAAAGATGATGGTATTCACTCGCATTTAACAAGTATTCTTTGGTTATTAAAATTTACTTATTTTCTAAATTTCATAAAATATATCTCACTGGTTTTATAACTTAATTTCAGTTATTATTTGTCATCGACCTTCGTGTATAATTGTAAAAATTCCAGTTCAAATCTAAAAGAAATTGTATTATTTAAATAAGATACAAACTGAAATGAGCCAGACAGCGGTCTTCGGATTTATTCATTTGATTTATTTGTAATAATTTCTTATATATTTATTATTCTCAAGCATATGTTATAAAAAAGCTCATTACAAAATCTGAATTTCTTTCATTCTTGAATGAAATCTCTTCGCAGCAAGTAGAATTTGTAAAAATAGTCATGTTGCGAACTGAATTTTAAGACCATTGTTTCTAACCAAGATTATTATCTACGAAAAAAACTTGTCAAATGACGAAGTTTGATCAAATATTTAATATTCAGAATATTTTTTCGAAGCGCTAGACTTTGAATTAACTGCTGAGTATGTCGGTGTCATAATTTTTGTATGATCGCTCATTTTATTATTTTAATTGTTAGGATTGAACTTTATATTGATAGGCAAAATATTTCATTTTATTGCACAACTTAGGTATTATAAATTATCTCGCCTGATAACGCAAGTAATTTATATTGGCGAATGACGTCTGTATGATCATAAAGATGATGGTATTCACTCGCATTTAAAAAATATTCTGTTGCTAATTTTTATGTTAATTAACATGATCTATTTTCTCAATTTTTTAGAATATGTATCATTGGCTTTGTGACTTAATTTCACTTATTATTTCACAATTATTTCACAATTTTTTGCCATCGACCTTCCTGGATGATTATAAAAATGCTAGTTATAGTCTAAAGTAAATTGCATTATTTAAACAAAATACAAACTCAAATGTGCCAGACACCAGTCCTCTGAATTATTAATTTTATTTATTTGTAATAATTTCTCATTATTTTATTATTATTTAGCATATTTTATAAGAAAACTCATTACAAAATTAGAATTTCTTTAATTTATTACTAAAATATCTTTGCAACAAATAGATTTGTAAAAAATTGATAATTACTTACTTAGTAAGAAAACGAATGCCACTTTTCCCGTCATCTTGAAAACTGAATTTCAAGCCAATCTTTTTCTAATAAAGATTTTGTTGTGCAAAGAATCTGGTCAAATAACGAGGTTTGATAAGAGACTGAATACATGGAGAATGATGTCACTCATTGTAACTTTCCTTATACACTCGTACATAATATTTGCGAGGACGTGACGAGTATGTTTTCAAGGTTTGAAAAAATTACAATAATTCTAAGACCTTTTATTGCATTATAATTTATTATTTGTAGACCAAGAACAGATTAGGAGTAAAAGCTGACAAATTATAAAAAGCTTTCACGTCATTGCGATTTAATGTATAGTTTTGTACTAATGTAAAGAAATATAAAAGTGTCATAACTTAAAATTGAAATAAAGAAATATTCCGATATAAAACAATATAATTTTCCTATCCAGAAAAGTGGTGTGAATGTCTAAAAAATATCACAATCATTATTGTTAAAAACCTGATTGGCTTTTCATTAATTAAAGTTCTTTTATTTCCTAAATGTGAAAATTTGAAAATTAAATCTACAAATAATCCCTTTTATTAACAGAACCATAGAAAATCTTTTGCGAATTGGTAAACATTTTTTCTTTCCAATGCATTTAATAATTTTTTCATGTTAGTACTTTTTGCTAGGTATTAGTAATTTTTAAGAAGAGTTTGAATCAACGGAATTAAGCATTTTAAATCAATCGTCAAGATTTAAAATTGGCAACAATTTCAGGCTATATTAACGTTTTACACGAAAAATTATTATTTTAAAACAAAATTCTTATAATTGAACAAGATTTAGAATCTTTTAACAATTTTCGATTATCTTATTGTTTTCCGTCGAAAATTTTCTATTCGAACAACAACAACATATTTTAAAGATTCACAAATAATAACAATTTTACGTTATGTTAACGTTTTACGTGAAAAATTGTTATTTTAAAACAATTTTTTCAAAAACTGCTTGTGATTTGTATCTTCTTCTGTACTAATATTTTCTCTCTGCCGAAGGATGTGCCATGGACAAAAGAATTCCAAATGTTTGGAAAAAATAATTTTTAGAATTTCTAAGGCAGTTTTTCCATATAAAAATAATTGAAAATTCGTATTCAAATTAAAGATTCTTTTATCGAATATATGTTTTCGCTGGTGAAGTGGGCAATTATTTGAGCACTTTAATACGTTGACAAAAATGATTTATTGCTGATTTAAACTTAAAATATGAGCAAGATAAATGATAAAACATTTGAAATGATGAATTTTGAGAGATTTATTTCGTGGATTACATTTTCATGAATGTGTTTCCTTAGTATTCTGGACCGCCGGACATATGGTCAATGAATTTTGTTCCAAGATCCATGACCACTTGGCTTCTTACTAATACTTATTATAGTGTAAATAATTATATCTTTTCAAAAATATAATACTTTAAAAAAATGGTATATTGAAGGAATTATTTTTAAGATTTGTAAAATCCCCCAAAATCTTTAAAATTGTTGTAGGTCCTATAAATATGAATCTTTTCTCCTCGAATTATTGAGATGAATAGAAATCCTTCGAAATGAAATTTAATTTATTTCGTAAGTTATAAGTGATTTGAAATCCCTTGAATATAATTCAAATTAAACTTAGTCATTAAAGTTCTCTTAGAAAAACGTTAAAATCTCTAGAAATATTTGAAATCCCTTGAAATTTTTAAATATTAGCTAAAATCCTTTAAATCTTGTGAAATTCCTTCAAATACCTTAAAATCACTTGAAATTTGTGAAATCGTAAAGAATCCTTTAAAATTTAATGAAATTCAATTTATTTTCAAGATTTATATCATTTTTTCATTCTATTACATCAAATGTAATAGATCATTCCCAAACTCTTAATTCTATTCCCATCATTTTTCGGAATTTTCTCTCACATTTCATGTGGAATATTCCCGAACCTTTGAGTAATTTCCTCTATTTCTGGAGAATTTTCCTCATGCAACGTTGGGAAAATTCCCAAATCTTAAGTAAATTTCCATCAATGTTGGGAATTTTCCTCATGAAACTTTGGGAAAATTCTGAAAATCATGAGTAAATTCCCATCAATGTTGGGAATTTTCCTCACGAAATGTTGTAAAAATTCCCAAACTCTTAAGTAAATTCTCGTAAATGTTAAGAGTTTTCCTCACGAAATGTTGGGAAATTTCTCAAACTCTTAGGAAAATTCCTATAATTCTTTGGGATTTTACCTTCGAATATTTGGGAATATTCCCAAAGTAATTGTGGGAAAATCTTCCCAAACATTTTGGAAAAATTCCCAAAATTTTTTTTACATTGTACGTAAAATAAATAAATAAATCATTCGTTTGACTTTCTCTATTTTTTGCATAAACTCTTTCAACATTTTCACATTCATTAGGGATCGTCCACAAACTATGTTACCAATTTTAGGCTATTTTTGACCCCCCGTCATCCCTTGTTGACAATCGTAGTTTTGTCTCACACTACCCCCCCCCCCAAAAAAAAAAGTAACGTAGTTCAAAATTCTATCAAAACGTAGGTAAGAGGGTCATTTTTCACGAAAAATGGTTATTATGGAGGAATGAATTCTTTCAACTAAAATTATTGTAAATACCATATTGAATGCCATATAAAACACTTTAAATTCTTAAGATTTCAAATCGAAATATATATTAAATTTTCAACAAACAAGATTAATTTTCTGACCAAAAATATGAATTTTCAACAAAATACATGAATTTTCAACTTATGAAGGATAAATTTCTAACTAACAATGGAATACAGCAATTTTCAGATAAAAAAATAATTTTTAACAAAGAAAATTTCAAAAGAAAGTTGAATTTCAAACCAAAGAGATGTATTAAAAAAATATGAATTTTTAACAAACTAGTTCAACTTTTAATCAAGTAGTTGAATTGTTAATTAGAAAAGATGATTTTTTATCCAAATAGTTAAAGTTTCAACCAAAAAGATGAAATTTCCATCAAAAAGATTAATGTTCTAACAAAAAATACGAATCTTCAAAAAAATACATCCATTTTCAACAAAAATATTAAATTTTTGAATCAAAAGGACGAATTATCTACAAAACGGTTGAATTTTCATCCTCAAAAAATTATTTTTCAAAAAAAAAAGATAATTTGAAACCAAATACCAATTTCCAACAAAAAATAAAACAGTCACATTGTTGGTTAAAGAAATTAATTTCCGACCAACAAAAAGAGAATTTCCAGCAAAAATGAATTTTCAACAAAAGAGTTCAACCCAAAAGATAATTTTTTTAACCCGGCTTAAATATTCATAAAAATAGTAACATTTTTAACCAAAAAGTTAACTGTCAAACGAATAGTTGAATTTTCTACCAAATTCATGAATTCTCAAAGAAACTTGATCAATTTAGATACAAAAAGTTGCATTTTTAATCTAAAAGGTGGAATTTTCAATCAAGAAGATTAATTTTCGACCAAAAGGACGAAAATTTCACAAACTACATAAATTTTAAACTAGAAAAGATAAATTTTCAATAAAAATATCAATTGTCATCCAAAAATGGAATAGTGAGAGGAGACCCCCCTACAGTAGATAATGAACCTACAACAGATAATCATTAATTTAAAGCACAAATGTACCTAAAATAATTATTTAAATTTATTAACACATATGGAGTACTAACTAGTAATTAAATTAAATTAATTTGCTTACATGCATAAGTATTTAAAATTAATATTTATCTACTGTAAGTTAATTATCTATTGTAAGGTGGTCTCTCCTACATTGTTAGTTTGAAAAATGTATTCTTAACCAAACAAAAAAAAAAAGAAATTCTAACAAAAAAGTGGCATTTTCAAGTAAGCGATGGATTTTCAACTAAAATGATGAATCTTAAAAAAATGAATTTTTAACAATAGAGTGCAACCCAAAAGATAATTTTTCAACCCGGAAGATTAATTTCCTAAAAATGGAATAGTTCATTTTTCAATCAAGAAGATGAATATACAATCCAAAACATGAATTTGTAACAAAGCAGTTCAATTTTCTACTGTGTAGCTGAAATTCTATCAAGAAAAAAACTTTTCAACAAAATAGTTGCATTTTCAACAAAATAATAAAAATTTTAACCAAATTCTAGAATTGTAAGGGAATGCATCAGATTGCACAAGATTTCATAGGATTGCAAAAGATTGATGGAACTATTGTATATACTATTTCGCATTCAATTTGTTAATGTTAAACAAATTTTTGAAAGCGATCGAGGTTGATAAATTAAAGATGTAACACATTTAACAGTGAACCACTAATAAAAGCGATGTTTTGTGATATTTAAAAAAAATTAATCCTCAGAAAATAAAGAACAATCTTTCTACACAACTAACCTTTATACATTCCGCAGTTTGTCTGGGTGCAGGAGTAATATGCTGCACTCAAAAATGCAGTTTCTTCAAATTTAGTTATGCAAACGCTCGGTTCTCCATTCTGAAGCAACATTTTGTTTTAGTTTCCAATTTTGGGGAAAGAATAGTTTTCCAATGAGAAAAAGGCCGTATGAATTTTTTTACTTACTGGGCATTTCGCTGCACATCAACGACCTGCTTCGTTCTACGAAAAATAGCATTGTAATTAGTGAAAGTACGTTGGCGAGGTAACATCGTTTAATTTAATTTTGTCTCAAAATTCAATCTGTATTTTCCGGGTAAAAAATGCTGCAACTCAATATTTTGGCTCAATATCAGACTCAAAGTAAGATACATTTTTCTCTGGTACACAACTTCTTTATAATTAAGATTTTTCTTAAATTATTATTACAGCCATACCACGCTGAAAAAACCAGTTCTCGTCAGATCACTGAAGTTAAGCAGCGTTGGGCGCGGTTAGCACTTGGATGGGTGACCATTCGAGAAAACTGAGTGCTGTTGGCACATCGTGGGTGTGGTGAGCCCACACTTGTAGTTATTTACTACAAGTTATCAAGCTAGAAACACTACCCGAATCGGGTAGTGTCACGCCTACCCCGAAAGGGAAATGGCTTAATGGTATACATACATATAGATTTGTACTGACAAAAGCATTTTTTTGCAAATAATAAAGAATAATAATCTACAATAATAATATAATATGAATTTTAATATAATAATTATATAAATTATAATATAATAATTAATAATTTAAAAAAAATTTTTTTTAATGATATTTAGAGGTTCTGCAAGCCCCATGAAGTTTAACGTGTATTTTACATTAGAAAAAAGAAGTTTTTGTCAATTTTATTCAGAATCGTCAACATTAGGTGAATCGAGTTGAAACACAACATTTCTCTTTACAATTAGATATAAAATACAAGCAAGTAATTACTTTTTCAATACCCCCTTCCCCATAAATCTGTTTTATAGGGCCCCAAAAAAAACCCGTAAGTCAAAAATTGGATTTTGCGAGTTTCTGGCGCTAATTATGATTTTTTGCAGTTTTTTTTAAACACTAATTGTTACTTATACGTAAAGTACTACCTTCTACTGATAATTAGATGTTTACATAAAACGTTGAAACAATTTATTATTGTTTTTATAAATTCTCTTTTAGAATAGACATAGACAGTCGCCGTTTTTCCTAACTTTTCAACTTATTTTCAAGATTTTAGTTAGAGTGAGGCTATAATCAATTGAATTTAAAGGAAACAATTCTTTGAACAATTTTTTATCATTTATAGTAATATTATCATAGAATAATGCTAGAAAGTTGCAGTGTTTTCTAAAATTTGCCACTTTTTGTCCACTTGTTAATAAGAGTGAGGTAATAAATTATTTAGGTTGAAAAATATAAATATTCACCTTTTTGTCCACTTTTTACTTACAGTGAGGTAAAAATTAATTAAATGCAACATACATAATTGTTTAAACACATTTTTATTGTTTATAACTATCTTCTCCTCTAATAATGCTAGATAGTTGAGGCTTTTCCTGAAATTTTCCACTTTTTGTCAACTTTTTACTTAGTAATGATTATTGCAAGTTAACAAACATTGTTGTCTGCAAAATTTATTATTGTTCATAACTATTTTTTCTTAGATAATTGCTAGAAAGTTGCCGATTTTTCTGAAATTGTCAACTTTGCTTTGGCGTTTTAGTTATGAACAAATCATAAATAAACAAGAAAGAGAATAACTTTTCAAACAATCTCTTTCTTTTTTTTGAATATATATTTTTTCGGAAATAAAACAGATATTTGAAATATTTTCCAAATTTTCTATATAGATCGTATTCTTGGATAAACATGCAACTGTTTGGCACAAAATTCAACAATTTTGTTAAAAAGTCATCCTTTTGGGGTGAAAATTCAACTGTTTAGTTAAAAATGTACTTTTTGTTTAAAATTAATATTTTTGCGTTGAAAAGTACAACCGAAATTTTTTTGTTGGTTGAAAATTTAACTATTTTTTTGAAAATTCATCTTTGGTGCTGAAAAGTAAACTGAATTCTTTTTTTGTTGAAAATTCAACTATTTTTGTTGTTGAAAATTTGACTGTGTAATTTGAAAATTAATCTTTTTTAGTATAAATAGCATCTTCCTTGAATACAAATATAACTGTTTGGTTCAAAATTCAACAATTTTGTTAAAAAGTAATCCTTTTTGGTTGAAAATTCAACTGTTTGGTTGAAAATATAATCTCTGTTTGAAATCCATATTTTGGTGCTGAAAAGTAACCTGAAATATTTTTTGGATGAAAATTCAACAATTTTATTTTGAACAGTCATCCTGTTTGGTTGAAAAGTGGACTGTTTTTTTTTAAATTGACTTCTTTAAAATTCATATTTTGGTGTAGAAAAGTCAACTGAAGTCTTTTCTGCTTGAAAACTCAACGTTTTTTTTTTGTTTTTGAATATTTGGCTTTTAATTAAGAAATTCAACTATTTTAGTAGAAATTGCATCTTTCTTGAATGAAAATGCAACCGTTGGGTACAAAATTCAACAATGTTGTTGTAAAGTCATCCTTGTTGGTTTAAAATTCGACCGTTTTGTTGAAAATTCAACTATTTTGTAGAAAAGTTACTCGTTGTTCAAAATTCATATTTTGTTGTTAAAAAGTTGACTGAGTTGTTTTTTGGATGAAAATTCAACGATTTTTTTGAAAATTGGTCTTTTTGATTAGAAAATTTATTTGTTTTAGGAGAACTTTCATCTTCTTTGAATGAAAATGTAACTATTTGGTTAAAAATTTAATAATTTTGTTAGCAACTCGTTCTTTTGGTAGAAAATTCAGCTGTTTCGTTGAAAATTCGTCTTTTTGGGTTGAAAATTCAAGTATCTTCATAGAAAATTTACCTTCTTGTTTAAAAATCATGTTTTAATGTTGAAACGTCAAACTAAAATATTTTGTGGATGAAAATTCAATTTTTTATTGTTGGAAATTTGTCTTTTTGATTCAAAAAATAATTTATTTCAGTAGAAATATTCATCTGTTTTGGATAAAAATGCAACTGTTTGGTTTAAAATTAATCTTCTTTGCTTGAGGATTCAATTATTTTGTTTGAAATTTTTGGTCGAACCACTTTGTCAAAAAATAATTGTTTTGTTGAAGATTCATATTTTCAGTTGAAAATTGATCTCTTTGTTTAAAAGTTCAACTATTTTGTTGAAAACTAATCTTCTTTAATGAAAAATTGAACTACGTCAGGAAAAGTTGAACTACCTTGTTCAAATTTTTTTTAAATGAATGTTGAAAAGTCATATTTTCTGGTTAAAAATTCAATATCTGTACAGAAAATTGGTCTTTTAACATGAAAGTTCAACAAAGTAGGTGAACTTTCTTCTTTCTTTCATGACTGAAAAATCTTTATTTGCTGAAAAATCGTTTTTCTAGGTTGAAAAGTCAATTATTTGATTGAAAATTTAATTATTTTGTTTCAAATTCAAATATTTTGTCAAATAGTCATCTTTTATGGTATAAAAATCATTCTTTGTTCAAAATAAATGAATAAATTTGAGAATTTTAAATTTGTGTCTGAAATATTGTTTTATTCCGTTAAGAACAGGTCCTATGTTAAAAATATTACAATATTAAAATGCTGGTATTTGAATATTAATCGTCAGGGAAGAGACATATGGGACGTTTGGTTTATCCAAACATCATAGAATACCATTTGATCTCAAATGTAAGCAAAATCATTAAATAAGGTTTAAAGCATTCAAAGTAAAATTTTACATACAGTTTATTAATTTAATTTATATTTCTTTATTTCGCATTCAATATTAATTAGTCTTCTGCATGTGTTATAAAAAGAGAATTTTGAGGCTCGAGAAGTCATTTACTTCAATTTTTGAATAAAATATCATATCAAGATGTATTTTTGTTATAGATAATTACTTACTCAGCAAGAAAATAACTGTCGCTTTTCCAGTCATTTTGGAAACTGAATTCTAAGAAAATCTTTTCTGAGTAAAATTTTGTTTTGAAAAACCTCGTAAAATAACGACGTTTGATCAGAAACTGAATATGTGGAAAATGATAACAGGCGTTGTTACGATCAGCTTACGCATCGTATTTGCATAGACATGAAGATGCATGTTTTCAAGGTTCCGCGCGAAGAGCGTAATAATTTCTTATCAGAAAAAAATAAAACAGAATAGGAGAATAACATGTAAGAACTATAAAAAGCTTGAACTGTATTGCTATTTAGTAGGTACGTTTTTTTACTGATATAAGAAAATATAAAAGTGTCGCGATTTTAGGGACCATTTATTTTTTTTATGATTTATAAAATGAAAGCTGTAATAACAATGAAAAAAGTATAACACAATTCTGCGATAAATAATCCTAGACACGATAAATTTGGCTAATTTGTGTAAAAATATATTGCAAAAATAGTGATGATTTCAAAATTATTCAAGTTACGAATATGCTATGAAAATTGCAAAAATTGTTTACAATACTGAGGAACATTTGAAAAATTGATTTTCCTTAATCGTAGATTTTGAATTTAAAAAATATACATAACTTTGTATGGATTTAATTATCTTAATAAACTAGGGAAAATCATGAGACTTAATAAAGTGCATACACAATTTTCTTTAACAAGTTGTGATTTTTATCTTTTTCAGTATTAAGATAGGTTGAGTCTGATAAAGAAACCGCGATGTGGTTTTGAAACGCATCACTATTTCTAAATAAAGTAATTGTCTGAAAAATGTCAAGAAAAAAGATTTTACTTATTTTAATTCCAAAATTCCAAATCTGTAGAAATATATATTTAAATTTATCTCGTAAAGCGGGTGATTATTTTCATAATTTGGCGTTTACTATTTAACCAATTTTTTCCTATTTTTTATGCAAGTTATTGCAATTTAATAATATTTTTCAATAAAAGTTGGTGTGCCTCAATTCGATACAGAGCTACCTCAAAAGTATGTTTCTTTTTGTTTCTAAATTGAAAAATAGATTTTTGGAAAAGTGATTAGTTTCTCCAGAAAAATGGGAAAAATAGAGTTTACGCCCTTTTAGAACGCCAACTAAAAATCTATTTTGCTTTTACTCGTTTTAATTGTTTTGATTTGGTTTTTGGGTGATTTACATAAGATCTTATTTTCACCAAAAAAATTAAACAAATGGTTAATTTGGCATAAAAAATGCATTTGCGCCCAAAAATCTACGAAAAATTTGAAATAATTTTTAAAATTATTATAATTTTATTGTAAACTATTATTACATGCAATGAAATGCGTATACAATATTTTTTTTATTAATTAAATAAAATTATGTTTGGCTGACTGAATTTAGTTGATTTGAAAGAAGCTTGGATAGTTTAACAACATTTTTATCTATTTTTTATTTTATTCAAGGACCGACCATGAACTCTTTTCTTCATTTTTTTAAGAATTCTTTATCTGTCTTCAAGAAACTTCTCCTCTAGAATCTTATAAGAAAATCCAACTGTTTTTGGCTGAAAGTTAATTTTTCTTGGTTGAAAAGTCTGCTATTATATTTTTAGTTGAGAATTCATCTCGTTTGGTTGAGAACTCGACTATTTGAATAAAAATTTAATTATTTGTTTGAAAATTCAACTATTTAGTTGAGATGTCATCTTCTCATCATAAATTCAACTGCTTGCTTGAAAGTTAAACTATTTTGTTAAAAATTTATTTTTTTGTTCAAAGCGTCATCTCTTTGGTTAAAAAGTGAAACATTTTGTTGAAAATGCGTTTCATTTGAGTTAAAAATTAATTCTTCAACTGAAAATTGCACTATTCCATTTTTCGTTAGCAATTTTTTTTATTGTTTAGTTTAAAATTCAACTATTCGTTTGAAAATTTATCTGTTTTAGTTGAAAATCCAAGTATTGGATTGAAAATTTATGCATTTTCTTGATAATTCATCTTTTTTGCAGAAAATTAATTTTCTTGGTTGAAACTTCAACTTTTTGCTTGAAAATTCAAATCTTTGGTTGACAGCTGAATTATCTTTCCTTGGACATTCATTTCTTCACAATATTCATAATTTTATTTGGAAATTCATCTCTTTAGTTAAAAATTCAACTATTTTTCTAATTTTTTTTTTTTGAGAATGAACTTTCTGCCATGGACTATGGACAATTTTGTAAAAAATTCCTTCTTTCACATTCCGTCGTAAATCGATTTTTTGTTGTTAAAAATTCATATTTTTGGGTTGAAAATTCAGTTCGTTTGTAGAAAATTAGTCTTTTATGTTTAATACTTGAAGAATTTGGAAGGAAATTAAACTATTTGGTTGAAAATGAACTTTTTAATTGAAAATTCATATTTTTTGTTGAAAATTAAACTACCTTGGTAGAAAGTTAAACTGTCTGATTAAATAATTAACTATTTATTTGAAAAATTCATCAATTCTGTTTTAAATTCGTTTTCTTGTCAGAAATTAATTGTTCTATCTGAAAATGTAGCTATTGTATTTTTTGATGAAAATTATTTTTTTTTAACTGCAATTTTATCTATTCCATTTTTTTTTGAAAACTCATCTGTTTTAGTTGAAAATTCAAATATTTTTTTATAAAGTCAATTGGTTTGTTCACAATTCGTCATTTTGGATTGAAAATTCATCTTTTATGGTTGGAAAGTCATCTTTCAAAGTAAACTGTTTTATAAAAAATTTGTCCTCTTTACTTGAAAAATTAACTTTTTGGTTGAAAATGCAACCACTAAATTTTTTGTCATTTTTTTTCAATATTAATTTTTTTTGTTCTTTAATTTATCGATATATTTTGAAATGCTATTTTTTATCAGAAAAGTTTCATGTGTGACAAAAGGACGCTTCGTAGGTAAAAAAATAAAAAACTACCAGGTGCCTGAACTGTTAGTGAATTATTTTTATCTGTTTTTCGGGGATTCAGATGGTATAAAAAATGTTTGAGGTCCAATTATTTTTCATTCCATTTTTCCGGTGAAATTAGGGTGAAGTTTCTTTTGAAAAACGGGAATACGCCTATTTCCTTTGAATTTGCTCAAAGAGAAAAGAAAATGATGGAAGAAAATCGTTGACGAGTAGAGAAGAGGTCGATACGAGCTGGGGCAGATTGGTACTAAAAGGGGCAGGCTCTTGACAGTGCTGCAATGCTTGCTCGCGGCTTTTCTGCGTTTCCACATTTTTCCCGTTTAGCCATTCGATTCGAGTTTTCTCTTTTCTGCTTTTATTTTCCCACCTGCTCTTCCTTCCAGACATTCGCGAGATGTTCACCGACATAATGCCAAAAGGAATCGAGATCTGATTCCAGTTCTTTATCTTAAATGTCAAAGGAAATGTCTGTTTTCCAGTGGTTTCAGATTCTTTGCAAACTGAAAAGTCCTCGGTTTAAAGACTTTTGTAAGACAAAAATATAAAGAAAAGCAGGGTGGCTACTGACTGGAAAACCCAGGATTTGGCCGGGAATTTTGAGCACCGGGAAAAAGCCGGGAAATATCAGAGAATTTTTTTAAATAACCCGAAATTTTTCAGATTTGTTTTTACTTTTGCAAAATAAATTTCAAGTCGCTCTGCGAAAAAAATGTGTTTCGAATTGTCCTGAGCTTTATCAAAACCCTTTCTTGAGGAACGTCACAATTTATATTCTGACATCACATGAGTTGCTTCCTTCTGCAGAAATTTTACTGCGGTTTATCAAATCACAGACTTCACACTCTCTCCCCTGTTCCCCTCAGTCCCCTTTTTCAAAGAATTCCTCTCTTTTCCCAACTATTTTTGGTTAAAAGTGAATTCCTTTGAAGTAAAAAGTCTACTATTATATTTTCACTTCAAAATTCTTCGGGTTACAAATTCTACTATTTGTTGAAAATTCAACTAATTTGTTGAAAAGTCATTTCTTTTGGTCAAAAATCTAGCTGTTTGGTTCAACATTCGTCCTTTTGGGTAGAAAATCCGTCTTTTTGGATTGAAAATTCATCTTTTTGTAAACAAAGTTATCCTTTTTGGTTGGAAATTTTTCTTTTTAGTTTGATAGTTAATTCTGTTCAATATTGAAAAATCAACTATTATTTTTTCGGTCAAGAACTTATTTATTTTGGTTTAAAACTCCACTATTCAGTAAAAAATTTTTGATTATTTTATTGTAAATGCATCCATTTTGCTAAAAAGTTATCTTTATTGATTGAAAATTGATATTTTTGGGTCAAAGTTTATTCCTTTTATTTAAAATGTCTACTATTATATTTTTCGTTCATGATTCACCTCTTTTGGTTAAAAATTGTACCACTTGGTTGAAAATTTAATTATTTGTTGAAAATCAAACTATTTTCTTTAAAAGTCATCTTTCATGTTTGAAAATACATATTATTTGGTTAATAGTTCATTCTTTTTATCTGAAAAGTCTACTATTATATTTTTGATTCATTTTTTTTGGTTAATAGTTTAAATATTTGGCTGAAAATTTAATTATTTTGTTCAAAATGAAACTATTTTCCCCAAAATTTGTCTTTTTTGGTTGAAAATTAATTTTTTGTAATTAATAAGTCCAATATTATATTTTGAGTTTAGAATTCAGCTATTCTGGTTTAAAAATCTACTATTTGGTGGGAAATTTATTTATTTTGTTGAAAATTCAACTGTTTTGCTGAAAAGTAATCTTTTTTGGTCAAAAATTCTACTCTTTTGTTTAACATTCGCCTTTTCAGATAGAAAATTGATCTTTTTGGATTAAAATTCATCTTTCATGCTTCAAACTTAATTATTTTTTATTTGAAAAGTCTACTATTTTATTTTTGGTTTATGGTTCATCTCTTTTGGTCACAAATTCTACTATTTGGTTGGAAATTTAAATATATTCTTGAAAAATAAACTATTTTCTTTAAAATCACCTTTTTCAGTCAAACATTCACCTGTTTTGTTGAACTTTCGTCTTTTCAGACAGAAAAGTTATCTTTTTGTATAGAAAATGTATCTTTTGCTGGAAAAGTCATCTTTTTTTTTTGGAAATTCATCTTTCATCGTCGAAAATTCAATTGTCTTCTAAAAGATTTGTCTTTTTGTCTTAAAATGTTGGCTATTTCGCTGAAAATGCAAGTTTTTTGGTTATCGTTTTTTCTTTTTTATTTGGAAAATGGATCATTTGGTTGAGGATTCATCTTCGTAGGTTGAAAATTCAAGTATTTAATTGAAAATTGAACTTTCTTGTTGTAAATTCGCCTCTTTTGCTTGAAAGTTCAATTATTTGGTTGTGAATTCAACTGTTTTGTTAAAAATGAATTTTTTGGTTGAAAATTCAATTATTTGTTTGAGAATTCATCTTTCTTGTTTGAAAATTCACTTTTTTTTTAAATCAACTTTTTGGATTTGAATGTCAAATGTTTTCTAAACATTTGACTTTTCAGGTAGAAAACTCAACTCTTTTGTGGAAAATTCATCTTTTTTGGTTGAAAATTCCACTATTTTGTTGAAAATGCATCACATTTCGTCTTTGATTTTCAGAATTATCGTACCTACATAAATGATATTTAAAGTAATTTATTTCTCTATTATTCCCTTATTTTTATGAAAATCATCCTATTTCCCCTGTTTTGAATGCATTTTGTGCTGTCAAGTCTGAAAACACTCTTACAATAATTTTCATTATATATTTTACATTGAAGTTCTAAAATGATTGATTCTTTACAGAATTAATAATAAAAAGCAATTAGTATTGAATAATTATGATTATAAACGCTTAAAAATCAACCGGGAGCAATCCAGTTCTTGACCAGGAAACCCGGAAAATATCCTGGAATTTTTTTAAAGTTTGAGTGGCCACCCTGCAGAAGGTATAAGGTCGAAATTGAAAAAAAAATATATAAAAAAAAACAAATATTGTAGAAGATAATTTGAAGGTATTGTGGAAACCTTATAAGATCCTTTGGAATATTTTTGGAGAATCTGTTTCAGAGCCTGAAAGTTTATTTCTTGAATGAACTTGTTTGAGATCTTTGAAGTCAGATGAAGTCTTTGTTAAGTTCCACTAAGTCCTTCAAATCTTGTAAACTTTCCTCAAGATTTAATTAATGTGATAAAACTCTTTGAAAACAGTGAGTGTTTTAGAAACCAGAGCCAGTATTTAAACGTCCTTTGATATTATAAAGTTCTTAAAATTTTTATTAAGAACCGGAATTTTTATTATGATTAATGGCTTTGGAATTCTATAAAGTGCTTTAAATCCGTTTGAATTGATAGAAGTCTTTTAAAATACGATGAAGAAGAAGCACATCATATTTTAATAGGCACTCAGGAAAGAGTTTACCCTATTTTAATATGTTGGAGGCTAAACTCTACTTTTTCTTTAATAAATTTATTTATTAATATTTAAATATTTAAAATTTCTCAACACATTTTAAGCTGACTCGAATTGGTTCCAAAATTGTAAAAGAAATTTTTTGTTTTTCATTTTTAAAAATGGTTCTCTCAATTTGTCAAAAAATTAACATCCTATAAATACCAAAATTGTCGAAGAACATATGACTTGAAATTTTGAAGCATTCAACATATTTGTGTTTCATAAAGTTTTAGCTTTCCTGTTTGAATTTAGGCAATATCATTTGTACTCGATATGCCTGAAAAAAATTTGACAAATCGAGGGCTCAAAAGAAATTTTCATTGTATTTTTTCCGAAAATGCGATACTGACACCATAATATTGTTTAATATGCTCTTCATAAGTACTGTTACTGTTAATCCTAGATTACAACTCTTAATCAGTAGAATTAAAAATTAAATATTTGCACTTTACAGTTTTTCGGAATTAAATAAAATAGAAGCATTTTTTTCATAATGATTCTTTTGTTTTAATGTAAGGTAAATTTATTGCAAAAACGAATTCAATTTAACTATGTATAATAATTTCAATACTAAAGCCAATATTTGTTCTGTAAATTTTGTATCCTACAATATAAATATTGATAACGCAATTAAATTATTTATCCGCAAATTTGAAATTCTGCATATCATATTTTGGCTTTTGACAGCTTAATTTAATGTTCATGATACATAACAGAATAAACTGTTTTCTCAAATGTTGTAGTTACTATAAACGCAGTTACTATTAAGTTAATCATTTTGTTTTACTTATATGATATTTTGCCATTTTTAATTCTTCAAGGTATGAAGAAATTTAAATCTATATAACATATATAATAAATAAATTTTTTAACAAAAAATATGAATACTCAACGAAAAATATAATAGTTGATATTTGAATCTGAAGCGATTTTTATTTTAATTCAAAAGCAGTTAAAATAGTGCAAAAAAGACAAATTCCAAACAAAATAGTTGAATCCTCAACCAAAATACTATTTAATATTGAACCAAACAGTTGCAATTTTAATTTTTAAAATATATAAAATTCCTTCCAAAAGACATGAATTCTCAAATAAAAAAGACAGATTTTCAACCAAAAAACATTTTTCAGGTAACAAAAAAAAGTGTTAGGCAAATTATAATTTTAATTGAAAAATAAAAAATTCGAATAACTATTTACTTTTTTGAGTGTCTTTGTTCATTTGGTTCAAGGTTCTATTAATATAATTTTCCTAGATTTCTAGAGAAAATTCAAAATGATTTTTCCAAGATTTTAGATATGTCCATAAAGTATCTAGAAAACTTCTAAACAATTTTTTTTTATTTACAGGTTTTCACAAAATTTTCGGAATAATTTCTTAGGTTGGTTCAGAAGATATTTAGGACGATTTTACGCCTCGAAAAAATAAAAAAATATATTATAAATTTTCAGAATTCTTTCAAAGTTTCAAAATATTTTTATTTTCTTCAGAACGTTTACAATTCTTGAATATATTCCAAACTGACTCGAATTATTCCCAAATTAGCCTAAAATCTTTCTGATTCTTTTTTTGACAATTTTGTAAACCTTTTCTTATTTCTTTAAATTTTTTCAAATATTTTCATGAATCTTGAGAAAAAATGTTCATTATCTTGAAACGTTTCAAGATCTTTAAAAAACTTCACAATTTTATTTCGAAATCTTAAAAAATCGACATTTTCTTTTAGGTTTTTTTTTAATATTTGCAAATGTTTGATTATTTTCGAAATTTACTCAAAACTTCTAAATATCTTTCAACATGATTCGAATTTTTTCTAAAGTATTGCCAAAATTCCAAAAAATTGAAAAAAATTGCCTAAAAATCTTCGCGATTCCTTTTTGACAATTTTTGAAATCTTTTGTTATTTCTTTAAATTTTTTCAAATATTCTCATGAATCTTGACGGAAATTTTTCATTATCTTGAAACGTTTCAAGATCTTTAAAAAACTTCACAATTTTATTTCGAATTTTTTAAAAATCTACATTTTCTTTTAGGTTTTTTTTTTAAATATTTGCAAATGTTTAATTAATTATTTTTGAAATTTTCTTAAAACTTCTAAATATCTTTCAACATGACGCGAATTTTTTCTAAAGTATTGCAAAAATTCCGTAAAATTGAAAAAATTGCCTAAAAATCTTGGCGATTCCTTTTTGACAATTTTTGGAATCTTTTCTTATTTCTTCAAATTTTTTCAAATATTCTCATGAATCTTGAAAAAAAATGTTCATTATCTTGAAACGTTTCAAGATCTTTAAAAAACTTCACAATTTCATTTTGAAATCTTAAAAAATCAACATTTTCTTTTAGGTTTTTTTAAATATTTGCGAATGTTTAATTATTTTTGAAATTTTCTTAAAACTTCTAAATATCTTTCAACATGACGCAAATTTTTTCTAAAGTATTGCGAAAATTCCGTAAAATTGAAAAAATTGCCTAAAAATCTTTGCGATTCCTTTTTGACAATTTTTGAAATCTTTTAGAATGTTTTGAAGTCTTTTTAAATATTCTCCCAAAATAAATTTGGTAGAATAAAAAAAAAATAATTTTCTCAGAAATATGAAGAAAAAATTAAAAATGTTATTTAAAAATTTTCAAAAATCTACGCTTTGCTTCAAATTTGTTATAATCTTTTTAAATTTCAAATAATTTAGAAATCTTTTAAAAACTTCTAAAACTTCGAAATATCTTTTAAAATAATTCCTGAAAAAATTTGTAATCCTGCAAAAATTAAAAAAATTGCCTTGAAATCTTCCAGATTTTTTTGGCATATTTGGACATCTTTAAAGTTTAAAATTAACCATTTAAAATAAAAACTAATTTATTAAAAATTTTTCTAGAGATTATATTGTCGGTAACGGCAATCCCACTTATTTCTTAATATTAAAAAACATTTACAATTAAAGTTTTCTCTTTTAAAATTGATGTTGCAGAAAATTCGTAATCTTTATTAATCGATAATTACATATGACTTTATTTAATATGGTCAAGGGTTTATGAATGGAATCCTTTTGTCTCTTTCAAAACATTTAGTCAAAAAGTTAAGAACAGAATTGTTAACTTAATTATTAAAGAATGATTTATAATTTCAACTTTCTCTTTAAGAAATCAATTTTCAGAATAAAAATTCTTTTCGAGAATTTTTTAGAGGAGGTTCAATTGACTTAAAAACTAACTTCATAGTATTTTTGCAGTGGGAAAATGGTCCATATCCTGACGATTTATCATACTTTTAAGTCAAAAGGTTCTAGCCTAAAATTTAATCATTTATTTTTATGAACTGAAGTGTTTAATTAATTTCACAGCAATTCTATTGTATACCACAGACACAGTTACAAAAGATTCAATTGATTCACCAGATCACCGACCATTTATTTTTAAATATTCTACCGCTCGTAAATTAATAAATTAAATTTCCTGCCGCGTTTAAAATGTCAAAATTAGCACAATTTCCTTTTATTTATAATTTTCCACCTTTGTTCCACTGAAAAATACACCTGCTGAATAAAAAGACACTAAATTATATTTGTATCCAATTAAATCCGGCTTTTTTGCATTCAGTGCAGATCGTTAAAGTAAAATTTGCATTGTGAATTAATAGGATTTATAATCCTAAATTTGATTAAACGGCATGAGGTACAATGACTTCATTATTTTGGACGGATGGTGATGCAGAAAGTAAAATGCTATGCGTTATTAAAAAAAGGGATATGAAAAAATAAAAATTTTATCCGATTGACATGCTCTGATTCATATATCATGCAATGACCGCAGATATATAAAGCATTCAGGCATAAATATTGAAATAAAAAAGAGGAGGCCATTTCCGTATTTTTGGCGTATTCATGACGTCGATCATCCAACTATTCGTCTAGACGTTTATTATTTTTCAATTGTGAGATTGAATTACCGCATATGAGAAGCTAAAAATATTTTCAATCATTTAAAATACTAGTGTAATTTACATAAGTTTCTTTATTACACTGAGCAAATTCCAGTAAATTCAATATGAATGAAAAATCCCTTTTTTGTTAAAAATATAACTATTTTGTTGATCATTTTTTTTTGTGAATTGATTTTTTTAAATAAAAATGTAACGATTATTTATTTGGTTTAATATTTATCTTCTTCAGTTGAATATTTATGTATTTTTTTGAAACTTTGTCTTTTGTGGTAGAATATTAATCTTCATTGTGATTAATTCACCTTTTTAGTTAAAAATTCATTATTTGATTTGAAATAGTTTTTTTTATTAATATAAAATTTTATTATTTAATCAAATTTAGACATAATCAGTACAATCAAAAATGTATTTGACAGGAGCAAATGTAACTTTATTGTCAAATATCAATCAGAAGTTGTATTTTTGCAAGAGGTGAAAAATTACCATTTTTTAATATTTTCATTGCATTTTTTGAATTGAAATAATTATTTTTGTATACCAAAACTTACTCAAAAAGATAAATGACTATAAACAAAAAATAGAAGAATTAAATATTCAGTTGAAATAATTAAATTTCAACCAAGAAAAAGGGAATTTTCAACAAAATAGTTAAATTTTCAACCAAAGTGATGAATCTTCGATTTAATTTGAATCAAGTTTTATCTGCGATATTTCTATAAAATTCTATTTCATTCATATTTTATATTAAAAGATATTCAACGATTTTTATTAATGATTATTGCATCATTATTATTAACTGAATTTTAAGTATTCTATTTTTTGTCGAAATTCAGCTGTTTTGATAGACATTTAATTTTCTTGGTTCCAAATACATCTGCTTGGTTGAAAACCTACCTATTTTGTTGAAAATTTGTATTTTTTCGTAAAAAATTAATCTTTTGGGTTGAAATTTCAACTACTTGGTTAAAAATTCATTTTTTTGTTTGAATATACATTATTTTAGTTGAAAATTAATTTCTTTGCTTAAAAGAATAAACTATTTTATTAGAAATTCGCTGTTTTTTTGTGAAAATGAATTTTTAACTGAAAATTTAACCATTCCAGGTTTGGTTTAACATTGATCTTCTTCACTTAAAAATTCAGCTATTTGGTTGTACATTTCTGTATTTTATTGCAACTTTGTCTCTTGTTCCATAATATCAATCTTTTTAGTGACTAATTTATGTTTTTGCTTGAAAATTGATTTTTTTGATTAAACATTTAGATATTATGTTACAATTTAAAAATTTGATTGAAAATTTATTTCTTCGATTCAAATTTAGTTTGTTTTTATTGACATTTTTATGTATGTATGTATACCATTAAGCCATTTCCCTTTCAGGGTAGGTGTGACACTACCCAATTCGGGTAGTGTTTCTAGGTTTTTCTTGTAGTTATAAATAACTACAAGTGTGGGCTCACCACACCCACGATGTGCCAACAGCACTCAGTTTTCTCGAATGGTCACCCATCCAAGTTCTAACCGCGCCCAACGCTGCTTAACTTCAGTGATCTGACGAGAACTGGTTTTTTCAGCGTGGTATGGCTGTTGGCAACATTTAATTTCTTTTTATCTGAAAATTTAACTATTCCATTTTGTTGTCGAGAATTTTTTTTTTTATAGATATTTATTCTTCTTGGTTGAAAATTCAGCTTTTTTGTTGAAGATACATTTATTTTGTTGAAGATTTGTCTTTCGTGGTAGAATATTATTCTTCATTGTGATTAATTCACCTTTTTAGTTAAAAATTCATTATTTGATTTGAAATAATTTTTTTATTAATATAAAATTTTATTATTTAATCAAATTCAGAAATAATCAGTACAATCAAAAATGTATTTGACAGGAGCAAAAGTAACTTTATTGTCAAATATCAATCAGAAGTTGTATTTTTGCAAGAGGTGAAAAATTGCCATTTTTTAATATTTTCATTGCATTCTTTAAATTGAAATAATTATTTTTGCATACCACAACTTACTCACAAAGATAAATTACTATAAACAAAAAATATAAGAATTAAATATTCAGTTGAAATAATTAAAGTTCAACCAAGAAAAAGGGAATTTTCAACAAAATAGTTAAATTTTCAACGAAAGTGATGAATCTTCGATTTTATTTTAATCAAGTTTCATCTGCGATATTTATATCAAATTATATTTCATATATATTTTACAGTAAAAGATATTCAACGATTTTTAATAATGATTATTGCATTATTATTATTAACTGAAATTTAGCTATTCTATTTTTTGTCAAAATTCATCTGTTTTAATAGACATTTAATTTTCTTCGTTCCAAATGCATCTGCTTGGTTCAAAACCTACCTATTTTGTTGAAAATTTGTATTTTTTCGTAAAAAATTCATCTTTTGGGTTGAAATTTCAAATATTGGGTTAAAAATTCATTTTTTGGGTTGAAGATACATTATTTTATTTAAAAATTAATTGCTTTGCTTAAAAGATTAAACTATTTTATGAGAAATTCGTTTTTTTTTTATAAAAATTAATTTTTTAACTGAGAATTAAAATATTCCAGGTTTGGTTTAACATTGATCTTCTTCACTTGAAAATTCAGCTATTTGGTTGTACATTTCTGTATTTTATTGCAACTTTGTCTCTTGTTCCATAATATCAATCTTTTTAGTGACTAATTTATGTTTTTGGTTGAAAATTGATTTCTTTGATTGAAAATTGAGGTATTAGGTTGAAAATTCAAAATTTGATTGAAAATTGATTTCTTCGATTCAAATTTAGTTTGTTTTTATTGAAAATTAATTTTTTAACTGTAAATTCAACTATTCCATTTTTTTTGTCGAGAAATTTATCTTTTTTGATGGATATTTATTCTTTTTGGTTAAAAATTCAGCTTTTTGGTTGAAGATTCATCTATTTTGTTGAAAATTTGTCTTTTTTGGTACAAAATTCATCTTTTGGATCGAAAATTCAAATATTGGGTTAAAAAGCCTTTTGTTTTAATATTCATTATTTCAGTTAAAAATTAATTTCTTTACTTAAAAATTTAACTTTTTTGTTGAGAAATCATTTTTTTTTTGGTTTAGAATAAATTTTTTTGTCTCAAAATGTGGCTATTCCATTTTTGTTAGAAAATTGATCTTTTTTACTTGAAAATTCACTTCTCGTTTTTTTGGCTTGAAAATTCAATTATTTTGGTAGAAAAAGCATATTTTCGGGTTGTAAATTAAACTTCTTTATCAAAAATTCGTATTTTTCATTTATTTCAACTGTTTTTGATTAAACATTAAATTTTTTTTTGCCAAAATATTACAACTACATTTTTTGTTGAGAATTCATTTTTTTTATCAAATTTCTGTTTGTTTCTCTCATAAATTAAAGGAATTATTTTAAACGTCAGTGAAGTGAGGTAAAATATATTAACTGTGTACATAATTTTCATTTTCCAATCGAACCAATAACCTGCAAACACGTTATGTTGGTGTAGGTGACGCAGTTTATTTACAAGTTTAACAACATTGCTTTCATATTGTTTCAATAAATTTGAAAATATCCCATAAAAGGCTTATCATAAATAACGTTACAATTTTTTTTCGGTAGGGGGAGGGGTTCGGTAAAATGTTATGATATGTTTAATAGGGTAGAGGAGGGTAATTGATACTATTATTTAATATTTTTATGAAATCAACCCCATAAAAAATCCATGTATTCAAAGTTATAGTGAGAATATTCACGAAAACGAATACTTTTCTACAATTTTTTAAATTACTGTTACCCCCAAATTCATTCAACTTTTTTTATGTGGCTTTGGTTTTGCAATATTTACTAAATATGCCCCTAGATTTAGTGACGTGTGTTTCCAGATTTGACTACAGATTAAGGAGGAAGTGAAAATATTGAAAACCTTGAGCAAAGAAATTCAATCTTCTAAATTGTTGTTGAAAATAAAAAAACCTTTTTAAATCGTTCCTCGAAATGTTTACTTAGTTTTAGTTCACGTTTAACTTGTCGAAAAATCTAGAAAAATGCATAACCCAATCTGTGCGTTTATTACAGTAAATAATACTATATCTAAAATAATGCGTAGAAAAAATGATATAACATATTAAATAATTGAAGATGTATAACATTTTTCTTATTTTAATTGCCTGAAATTGAAATATATGCTTTAATTGACAGTATTATGAATTATAACCAATAATTAGAAATTAAAATCAATGATAAAATAGTCAAATCGGCTTTCATAAAATTTTAATTTTAAATCCAGTAGAAATTGGAAGCATATACATGAATTAAGAAGTTAATTTTGGATTTTTTTTCTTTTATTCAAAGAAAATTTCCTTAGATCAACGAAAAATATTAATTGGTTCTTAGACAAACAAAAGTTGCTTTTATTCAAAGAAATTTTTGTATGTAAAAGAAATGGTTCTTTGTTCCAATACAAACTTTTCTTTAATTTGAAACGATTTTCTTTATTTTGAAGTTATTTTTTGTTAAATGAAAAAATTAGGTTAAAAAACGATTTTGCCTAATTTTATGAACTCGTCAAGTTTGGAAGCAATCCAAAATGTTGTTTCGATGTTGAATTTACTCGAAATTCTTTTAACTTTAAAAGATTAATTTATGGAATCGTAAAAAAATAAAAATTTTGAGGTCTACATTATGATCTCGATCTGAATGTGTTTTTTCTGACAAGGGATATTTAAGTTTTTTTTATTTTCTTGTTAATGTGTGCATGAACAAATTATTTTGGATTATTATTGAGAAACATTATATTTTAAATAAAATCTATATTTGACATATGGCGTCAAAATGTTCCCTGAATATTGGCATTATTAAAAAATATATATTTAGGGATCTCTCAAGTCTATTTTTGCACAAAATCGCTTTTTTATTGCCACTATTGAAGGAGTATTTTATTTCGGTACATATGCATTTTATCCTTTTGTATTCTAAAGTAAAAAAATCCATTAACAGCGGAAACTAAAATAATATAAGCAATTTTTTGCACATAAGGGGATTAAGAGATACCTAAATAAATTTTTTTTTCTGTCAATATTCAGAGGACATTTTGATGCGAAAAGGAAGAGTTTTCAGGGGATGGAGCCATTTTAAAAGAAAAAATAAGGGTGTTTTTTATACCGCTATAAGTATACAACAATTACGCGAGTTAATTATGAATAATCTTTTCCTCTGTCCTTATAAATATATATAATTGTGTAGAAACGGTATAATTTTTATATATAAAATCAAAAATGCCTTTGACACATTTTACTTTAACCCTCTTAAGCCTGAATGAAAAATGAGCTTCCTCATTTTTGTTATAACATTTTTGTTATTATTTTCATAGCAACTTAAAATGCAGAGCATATTTAACATATTAATATTGTCAATAACATACTTTTTCAGTATCTAAGTTCCGAACGTGATAATCCTATAACAACATTTTTTGTCAAATAACACTATCATTTACTGGATTTTATCTTCCCAATAATCTAGATCTGAAGCTTTGCGAACTTATCACTTACTGGGTGACTGCTGGACCGAAAACCCGGAAGTGACCGGAAATTTTTTGAGACCGGAAAAACCGAGAAATGACATTGAATTTATTTTTTCACAGGGAATTTTACTAATTTGCAGAAAAACAATCTATCAAATCACTTGGAATATCACAAATATCATATCACATGATATCATTCAATTGAAAATAAGTTCGATTTCAACTTTTTTTTTTAATGTTAAGTTCAGTTGTTAACTGTTACAATGACTACATCAGTCAGTTTACAACGTTTAATTTAAAAATCTTTTACTTAACAATTTTTCCATTTTATGTCTTCATTTTTAAACGTAAATTTTTAATCGAAAGAATTTAAAAATTCAGTTTTGAAGACTTTAAGAATGAAAAATTAAAAGCGTTTGAAATTTTTAATTGTTTATAAAAACGTTTTAAGTTGATCAACTGTAAATATAAATTAATTAATAAATTTTAAAAGTGAACTGTTCTTCAAGTGTTGAAATTTGTACAATAATTATTTTACAATACGATTCTAAATCTGTTCAAAATTAAACAATTTACAAATTTTAACGTTGAGAATTGAACTTTTTCAATACGAAAGCCACAATAATTAAGCAAATTGAAATGTCTCATTGAAACTTTATAAATTATTTTCAATTTGAAAATAACTTAAAAGTAATATATTCATAATTAAACGCTTTTATTCAAGTTAATATGCGATTTAAATATTGTTTCAGTATAAAATATTCCATTTTTAACCCAGTTAGAAATTTTTCCATCGAAAAAATTTCGAAATTATAAATCAAATATTCAAAACTGAATTATTTGAAACAGGAAGCCTTGAATAGTAAAAATATCAGAGTGAAGCATTTAAACTTTTAAGGTTACAATTTATATTGTAACGTTAAATAACAATTGAAAATTATCCATTTGAAACGACCAAAATTGAAATAAATAAAATAAATTTTGGTATTTAATTTTTTTTCCAATTGCAAGAGGAACTTTTCTGGTTTTAAATTTTTATTGAGTGGAAGAATGCGAAGTATTGTATTTTTAACATTTGTATCAAGCTTGAAATGAGGAAATTTCATGTTTTGATTTTTCTCAAATTGGTAGTACATTATATATTTTTAAGGTTTTTTTTTGTTGAAAATACAGGGTTCGGATCGTGCGACTTTTTGAAGAAAAATGCAACTAATCGACATTTTTCCGTTTTTTTCAGAAGTTCACTGTACCTAGTTTTAATTTTTATCGCAATGAAATATATAAAATTAGAATTCAAAGCTAAACGAAATTGTATTATTTTAATTGAGAACATTAAACATAGAATAATTTCTAATTAAAACTTTATTCTGAGAAGATTTTTAATTAATAGCGTTTAAAATTGAACTTAAATTCGAACTAATTATTAGCACCCAATAGGAAAAGCCAACTATTTTTGGTTGAAAGTTTATTCGTTTTGGTTAAAAATTCATCTTTTTTTGTTGAAAATTTGTCTTTTCTGGTTCAAATTTGAAGTGCTTGGTAAAAAATTTCTTTTTTGGTTGCAGATTCATTATTTTTGTTGAAAATCCATCTCGTTAGTTGGAAATTTGACTATTTCGTTGAAAAATCTTTTTTGTTGTTGTAACTCAATTACTTCTACTAAATATTTAACTTTTCCACTTTAGATTGAAAATTTACCTTTTTCAGTTAAAAATTCAACTATTTGCTTGAAAATTGGTGTATTTTTTTTCCTTTATTTGAAAATTCAACCATTTGGTTGAAAATTCAATCATTTTGTTCAAAAGTTATCTTTTTTGGTGAAAAATTCAACTTTTTTTTAACATTCGTTTTTTTTGTAGAAAATTCTTCATTATGGATTGAAAATAATTTTTTGTATTGATATATTTTTGGGTTGAAAATTCAACTGTTTCATAGAAAATTTGTCTTTTTTTATAGAAAATTAATCATCTTGGTAGAAAATTTATCTTTTGTTTATAAAATGTATTCCAGTAAGTTGGAAATTCAACTATTTGATATGAAATTAAACTATTTTGTTTGAAAATGTAATTATTTTGTTGAAAATTCTACTCTTTGGTCGAAAATTCAACTATTTGTTGAACATTCGTCTATTTTGACAAAAAATTCGTCCTTGGGCACTTATTTTTGTTGAGGCTTAATCACTTTTATTTGAAAAATCGACCATTTGGTTGAAAATTCAATTATTTTGTTCAAAAGTTATCTTTTTTGGTCAAAAATTCAATTTTTGTTAACATTTTTTTAGATAGAAAATTCGTCAGTATGGTTTGAAAAGTAATCTTTTATATTCTCACATTTTTGGGTGGAAAATTGAACTGTTTTATAGAAAATTCGTCTTTTTGGCTTGAAAATTCAACAACTTGGTAGGAAATTAAACTGTACGGTTAAAAATTAACATTTTTGTTGAAAAATGATATTTTTTGGTTGAAAATTCAACTATTTTGGTTAAAAATTGATATTTTTAATTGAAAATTCAACTATTTGGTTGAAAATTCAAGTATTTTGTTGAAAATTCGTCTTTTTGTAGAAAATTATCTTCTTGTTTGAAAATTAATCTATTTCAGTGGAGGATTCAACTATTTTGTTCAACATTCATATTTTCTGGTTGAAAATTAAAAAGTTGGATAGAACATTCGTATTTTTGGCTTGAAAATTCAACAATTTGGTAGGAAATTAAACTATTCCGTTGAAAAATCATATTTTTGGTCGAAAGTTCAACTATTTTAGTTGAAAATTGATATTTTAAATGATGAATTTTCAACAAGAAAAATTCATGTATCAAACAAGAAGGTTCATGTATTTTGTTGAAAATTCGTCTTTTTGGTAGAAATTAATATTCTTGGTTGAAAATTAATCTTGTTTGTTGAGGATTCAAATATTTGGTAGTAAATTCATGTTTTCAGGTTAAAAATTCAATTTTTTTTGTAGAAAATTCGTCTTTTTGGCTTGAATATTCACCTTTTTCCGTTGAAAATGATCTTTTTTTGTTGTTGAAAATTCAACTTTTAAAGTTGATAATTTAACTATCTTTTAAAAAATTCATTTTTTGGCTTTTTAATTTAATTTTAATTTAATTATTTGGTTCTCAACTATTTGGTTGTAAATGCAACTGTTTAATTGAAAATTATTTTTTTTATTTAAATTCAAGTATTTAATTAAAAATTAATCTTTCGGGTTTAAAAGTCTGTTTTCTAATCCATTCAAGTTTTTAACTTAAAAATTCAGTTCGAATTTAAAAGAAGAGTCTAAATGAGTTCTCTCTGCTTTAAAAATAAAATGAATTCACGAATTCATGAAAAATTGATTTAACAGTGGTTGCTCACGTCCTTTTTTAATATTTATGAAAAGCATATTAGTATCCAAGTCGCACGGTCGTGTATTCTGAACAGTAATTTGGAGGCGGTAACTACTATGTTGTAAATAAAGGAAGATTGTTATTTTTCGCAAAAAAGGAACTGTAGGAAAATGTTATTTTTCAAGTTCGGTGTTTCGACAAAAACCGGGACATTTTACTACAAACCGGGACGCTTCTCAAAACACCCAAAAACCGGGACATGTCCCGGAAAACCGGGACGCCTGGTCACGATAGATATCAAAAGTCTCTCCGTGTATGTTTCTAACCTGAAATAAATTTTTTACTTGACTCTTCGGTACTATTAAAGCTTCTTTAAGAATAAATTTAAGTTTAAAGTAATGTAAGTTTGTATCCAGATTGTACTCTGAGTGTTAGATTGCGGAACAGCGAGGAATGTATCAGATTGCAGAAGATTACTTTCGCAGCATGAAAAATAAATAAAAAGTTTTAAACGTTCGCGGTGAAAGGATTAAGCGAAGTACGATACCCGTTCAAGGGAGATTTGAAAGTTTCTAGTGCTTCGTAAGCTGTCTTTCTCTCTCTTTTGGCGTTGCATGAAGCGCTTTCACGTTTTGCAGAATCGCATGGAAATCTCTCACAAGAAACCGGAAACGAGCTACCTGGGAGAGAAAATTCGTCATCGGCTAGTCTGGCACATCTGTCTGAGGAAAATGCACAAGTTTCTTTTACTTTTCTTTTTTTTTTTTCATTTTTTCTTTTTCTCTATTTTCGTTTTTTGTGTGTGTGTATTTTCTCAAAAGCTGCAGAGGCAGCTGCGCTAGCGACACTATATATATGTACATATAACTGCACGTATATCCGCCGCAACGTAGATGCATATATGCATGCATGGTGTCTCGTGATGCGTTATATACAACGCAGAAGGAGGTTGTTTCTCACAAAAAAGGGGGTTTAAACTATGGAGGCCAGCTTTTATATACGGCTTTTCCAGGTTCAAAAGAAAGACATTAGTTAAAAATATACCACGTTTATGTGGATATATACTTGTGTCTACGCGAAATAATGCTCGTAGTGGAACGACAATAATTCTTATGCGGGATCACTGCAAGAGAGAGGAATGAGGAAATTCATAAAATTTTTTCATTTTTTTAACGACGTGAACCACATGTTTTTTTTAATATGAAAGAAAAATCTTGTTTGACCCATGAGACATAACAGTTCTATACTATAGAAAGAATTTTGTCAGCGACCTCGGGGAATAGGTACGTCGAAAATTGTTTTCTTTATCTCCACAAATGTCATTTGAAGCAGGTTACAATATCACAGAAAAAAGTATCGTTTCATTTCTGTTTCGAATCATCTTTTTAAAAACTTATTTTTAACTTCTGTTATGTTCACTGGGTTAGTCCAAAAATGCATTGGGAAATTTTTTTCTCGAATTTGTATGTATATCGCCCGGAAATTTATTCGAATCTACACAAAAATAAATCCATTTATTTTGTTTTGAAAAAAATGATACTTAGAGGTGGCGCATGCCCCATGAAGTTTAACACGTATTCCCCATAAGAAAAAAGACGTTTTTGTACATTTTATTCAAAATCGTCAATATTAGCTGAATCGAGTTGAAAATCAACATTTAATTTCAAAATTAGTGACAGAATACGAATAAAATATGACTTTTCAAATATCACCCCAATAAGTCTGTTTTGTAGGGCCCCAAAAAAACCCCATAAGTGAACAAATGTGTTTTGCGATATTTAGCGCTATTTATGACTTTTTTGCGGTTTTTTAAATGCAAATTGTTTCTAATACATAAAATACTACTTTATACCCATAATTATATTTCTACATGAATTATTTGAACAATTTATTATTATTGTCAAAAATATTGTTTTTGAATAATGCTAGAAATTGCATTTTTTTCTGACATTTTTAACTTTTTGTCCGTTTTTCACTTGAAGTGAGTTCACATTTATTTAAGTTCAGCAAAAATAGTTTTTTGAACAATTTATTATTGTTTATAACTATATTTCCTTAGATAAGTGCTAGAAAGTTGCGGTTTTTTCTGAAATGCTTAACTTTGATTTACCTTATTAGTTATGAACAAATAATAAATGAGCATTAGAGATAATCATATTCTGAACAATCTCTTTCTTTTTTGTAAATATATTTTTCTGAAATAAAACCGATATTTGAAATATTCTTTAAATTTTATATCTGGATCATAATAAATGTGAATTTTTCTTGAAGTAGTTACTGAGAGCCTTTTTGTTTGAATTAATACTAATATTGATTATTTGTTCCTAACTTGCATTAATTATTAACTCAATAAATAAAAAGTTGAGAAAAATTTGAAAAATTCAGAAAAAAACTGCAACTTACTAGCAATTATCTGAGGGAAGATAATTATAAACAATAATGAATTGTCTGAACAATTATGTTCCTTAACTTGCATCAATTATTACTTCACTAAGTAAGTGAAAAGTTGAAAAACGTCGAAAATTTCAGAAAAAACCGCAACTGTCTAGCATTACTGTAGGAGAATATAGTGTTTTACAATAATAATTTGTTTGAACAATTATGTTTGTCAACTAGCAATAATTATCACCAAACTATAAGTAAAGAGTGGACGAAAAGTCAAATACTTCAGACGAAACCGTAACTTTCTAATATTATTCAATGATAACATTATTTAAAATGATAATAAATTGTTTGAACAATTCATTGTGTTAACTTCATCAATTATTCACCTCACTCTAATTAAAAATTGGACAAAAAGTGGAACATTTCTGAAAAGTCTGCAATTTTCTAGCATTATTCTAAGAGAAAATAATTAACCATAATAATGATAAATTGTTTAAATAATTATGTTTGATAACAATAATTAATTATTATTACTACACTCTGCTTAAAAATTGGATAAAAAATGGTAACTTTTTGAAAAAACCTCGAATCTCTAACTCTATTCTAAGAGAAAATTGCTAGAAACAATAATAAATTGGTTTAAAAATGTATGTAAACATCTAATTATCAGTATAAAGTAGTATTTGATGTATTAGAAACAATGTACATTAAACAAAATCATAATTAGCGCCAAAAACTCGCAAATCCCATTTTTGCGCTTATGGGTTTTTTTATTGGGACCCTATGAAACAGATTCATGGGGGTCATATTTGAAAATTATTATTTTATTTATTTTCTGTTGGTACATGTGAAGCGAAATTTTGAGTTATAACTTGATTCAGCTAATATTGACGTTTCTAAATAAAATTTACAAAAACGTCTTGTTTGCTTATGGGAAATACGTGTTAAACTTCAAGGGGCTTCGCTAACTGTACATAAATTTTTTTTCAAAAGAAAAAAAATTGATTCATTTTTGTTTGGTTTCGAATAAATTTGCGGGCGATGTGCATAAAAAATCAAAAAAAAAAAAAAAAAAAAAAAAAAGAATTCGGATCACCCTAATGTTCACTCTCTTAATAAATGTCAAAACTGAAAAGCAATTGAATTGTTTTCAATATTCGTCTTGTTTAAAATATAAACCAATTACGGTTTATATTTGTTTCAGTCGATTTATGCGCTGTTTCTTTGTTAAAAATGAAGCTTTAACTTCTAGTGTGTGATGACCAACAAAATATTTGATTGACGCAACAAAATTTTTTGGTCCAATCAACCAAATACTCCATTTACCAAAAGATTTGGTTAAAACAGAAAAAAAATTGGGTGGGCTAACCATATGTTTTCTTGTCCATATAATAACTATATTTTTTGGTGAAACCAAAAAAAAATTGGTTAATTCAACCAAATCGTTTTATGAGTGTGAGGGTTCAAATGGGAAAATCTTGAAGTTAGAAAAAAAGGAGAAACGAAGTACTTGTTATTAACTTTTTGTTAATTGAAGTTTATTCACTTCTTAAGGAATGTTCAAGGAATAATTTTCAACTAATGACTTTTAATTTTGAGCACCACAACCCCCTTGTATAGTATTAAATAATATAAATATAATATAAATATAAATTTCATTTTCAATTGTTTACACAATTGTTATTTGTTTAAACAATATTTTTTCCTGTACATCGTGAAATGTTACTATTTCTCTGAATAAATGATATAGTTGATTAATGACCAGATAACATATTTTTTGTTAAACTTATTCTTTAATTGTTTGGACGCTTTCTGTTTGAATAATTTTTTTTCAACAAATCGTAAAAAGCTAGTATTTTCTGGAATTGATGAGATAATTAACGGATGTTAAGTGTAATATTTTGTTGCATAGGGCATTTGGAAATTATTTAAATAATTTTTTCCCTTGTAAATCGTGAAAAGTTATTATTTTCTGGAATGAATGACATAGTAAATGACTGTTACGAATGATTTTTTCTTTGCAAAAGACAGTTTACAATTATTTAAACAATTCAAATCACTTTCTCCTTCTCATAGGAAAGATTATCATTGTATAAAAAATTATTGTATAAATTCAAAGATAAGAGAATACTGAATAATAGCGACACAGTCTTTCACAAAAAATATCGCACTTACATTCATTAACTGCGTTACTAATTCCAGAAAGTAGTAGTTTTTTAAGATTTCAAGGAAAAAAATTGTTCATGCAAATGAAAATTGTTTAAATACTTGCCAAATATCGTTACAAAAATATATTACTGTCTACATTTGTTAATTATGTCATTAATCCTAGAAAATAATAATTTTAAATAAATACCAAATATGTTAAACAAGAAATACTACTCATGAGATTCATCAACTATATCATTTATCCCGAAAAATAATAATTGTTTACGAATAATAAGGGAAAAAATTGTTTAAAGAATTCAAAATTAGGTAAAAGATACTTGAAACCTTATCACTTATTGAAAAAATAAATTGTGTTGGAAACATTAAAAAAAATACCGTCTCTTGCATGAATTGAAAATAAAAAGTTATTGTACTTAAATTTTGTTTTCGAACATTCCTTAAGAGGTAACTAAACTTTAATTTTTAAATAACAAGTACTTCTTTTTTCCATTTTTTCAAAAACCGAGCTTTTCCCATTTAACATCCCATGTTAATTTCAAAAGTTTGGGGGCATGGGTTAAGGTTGACAGATTGGAATAAAAAAAATTGGGAATTTCATTTGCCGAAAAACAAAATAATTGGGGGGGGGGGGATGATCACAAAAAAAAACGAAATTCGAGTTTTTGCAGATTTTTGAAATAAAAAATGGGCAAAGATTACACATTGAAAATGTTATTCAAACAAGCAAAAAAATTCCGGTACCGGGAATCGAACCCGAGCCTCCTGGGTGAGAGCCAGGTATCCTAGCCACTAGACCATACCGGACTATACAGATCTTCGTGGTTAAACTGGATCTGACGGTGGATAGGGAAGTAGGAAGTCTTATTATTAGAACTAGTAGTCGTGCGCGCGCCAAGGCGCGCGCCTACTAATTTTTGTTATGAAAAAGAATAAACCAAATACTTATTTTTTCTATGTTATTTATATTTAATTAATGTTACAAAATATTCGTAAAAAATAATTAGAAGGCACTACAGGATGATGTTGAAGCTAAAGGAGTAATGGATTTCTCATAATTTATTTGTAGGTAAATTCTGTCACCGTTATCATCTTGAAAAAATTGTGAATATAATTATAATTCAATTTATTATAATCGGCTCTT
>CAKNYM010052257.1:161215-257222 GCA_932195095.1 Andricus curvator
GGAAAGTAGAACTGAAACGTACACGAGTTTCACAAATGATATTTAATATGATAAATATAATTAAATCATGATAGAAATCACAGTTACAGAGCGTAAAAATGATTAATTTGAAAATTTCTTGTTTGCGTAAACAGTTTAAAAACAGACTACCATCACAATTGAGGTTATGGTTCATTACTTCTTTTACAGACTTTACCGTGCAACGGTTGGCAACACTGACTGAGCCGCGCATTACCAAATACGAAAAAACACGTGACGTGTTATTATCGAACTCGAACTAAGTGATCCCGAAAAGACCACCTTGACATGCGCATGCTTCGATAGAATGGCGCTTATTGGTTCTAGTTCGCGTCCTCATTGGGAATTCAAATACAGGCGCGTACTACAGCCAATCAACTATATTACAATTCAAACATACGCATATAAAGGCGACTCAGTTAGCATCACTGATTTCAAATGCAGCACCACACACAGACACACACTGCTGTTGAATATGAGCGGCCTACAGCAAGCAAACGTTACCACCGTGTTACTCTCGAAAATCGTCAGAATCGAAAACGACAATATCGTTTAGAGATTTTATATTAAGGAAAGAGTGGAATTTTTCTGGCAAGGTGGATTTAAACGTAGCTGGAAGATTCTTTCTATTTAGGAATCCTATAAATAATAATATTGAATCAAAAAAGATTTTCCGTAGTCGTAATTATTACGGTACTGAGGGTACTTTTTGTGACAGGTATAGAATTTTTATTTATTCACTCATTTATTCATTTATCCTATTAATTATTAAATATTATTGATAACTTAATTTGTTAATAGCCTTAAATTTTTTCTGTAATATTTTTAAATACTTTTGCGTATGTAACTATAATTTGTAAAAATATGTTATACCTTTGATTAAATATTTTTCTGATAATAATGGATTCGTGTTGTAATTAAACGACATTCTTCAGAAAATCCACCCTCGTTAGATTATTTCATATTTAATTGATTATCATATTGTAAATATAAATGTATTTACACGTATTTCGATTATAATAAAATATTTAGAAAAATTCTAATACATATTTTTCTGTTCTTTCAAAAAAAGAAAGAACACGGATCAAAATTTTGTTTAAACCACAAAATACTTGTAATTTTGATATTCAAACAACTGATTTTGCCTTATTCCAAAAATGTTGATAATCTAGTTCCTGAAACTGTGTTTTTTCACATTTTTTAAAATTTTTTAACGATTTTTTTTCTCGAGAATATTGTATACTTCGGTCATTATTAAAGTCAATATAGACTAAAACGTTTTCACATTTTCTAGAATGTTTCGGAATGTTCTATATAACCTTGCAATGCGTCAATATTATAGATTCTATTTATTATAGATTTTTTCAAAATTTGTTAGATTCTGGTGGAATTCTGGAATATTCTGCATTTTTATACAATTTTGTAGAATGTTTTAGAATATTCTATGATGTATTGTGAAATACTACAATATTCGGGAATGTTTTTGAATGATCTGAAATTTCCTCGAATGTTATGGAAAGATTTAGAATAATTTAGAATGTTCTCAAATTCTTTTTAATATTTTAGAATGTTCTATAATGTTCCTGAATCTTCTAAAGTAGGGAAATTATGTTACAGTAAGTCACAACCTTCTAAATATTTTGAAAATTATTTATACTAGGTATACCATTAAGCCATTTCCCTTTCGGGGTAGGCGTGACACTACCCGATTCGGGTAGTGTTTCTAGGTGGATAACTTGTAGTAAATAACTGCTTAACTTCGGTGATCTGACAAGAACTGGTTTTTTCAGCGTGGTATGGCTAAATTATTGAACATGGTATTTTACACTGTGCGAAAACTTAACTGATAATTTAAATATTTCTGTTCATAAACTGTCGATAGAATCAATTGTTTAGTTGTTTTTCATGTTACTAAGAAGCAATAATATACTTTACAATACTTTTTTCGCGAAAAAGTATTGGATTTCCAATACTTATTAGCGAAAAAAGTATTAGATCCAATACTTACCAGTACTTCTTTTTCATAAGGGCACATTTCCCAATCTCTCTCGATTTCTAAGGAAAAACATGAAAACCGTATTTTTTGTTTTATACCAAAAAATTTTTGTCACGTACTTATGGCTACTTTAGTATTTATGTGAATCATGCCAAAATTTACTAACATTTTCTTCCAAATGTTGCATCTTGGGGAAAAAATGTTCATAATTTAATTTTCTTTACGGCAGTTGGTGGGTTATCTACAATCTTTGGAAGCCTTGAAAGAATTGTTAAAAAAATTTCAAAATTACGAAAATAACGTATGTTTTTCGAAAAAACTAAAAAAATCAACTTCCTGAAAAGGGAGATATCCTATGCGTTTTGTCCTAACTAGACTATTCCTGCATTTAGACCAATTCTTTTTCCTTATAATATAAAATAAATTTGTCAAAATATCATGTCTTTTATTAAACACTCATATAGCTTAACGACTCCAAGAAGATAAAATCATATTATTTACAGAACATACAGTTACAGAATTTAGAAGTACCAGGTTTAAAAAATTTTGAATAAAAAAATTAATAAATTAATAATTTTTGCTGTTCTGTTTTCATTAATTTCACTACTTACTCTACTATGTTTGCCTTTTCTGTTTTTATTATATACATATCTCTTACATTTTATTTTCATATCACAATGAAATTGTTTCCACTTGTGTTAAATATAGTGCCAAATATTATGGTCAAAGTTTTACAAACAACTTTTTTTTGCATATTTTAGTAAACGTGAATGACCTACTCTTAAAAGTGACCTACTCTTGCATAGTTTCCCGTGAATATTCAGAAATTCTCTACGATATTTTGAAGTGTCCCACAACATTTTGGACAGTTCTCGAAAATTTTGGAATATTTTTGTATTTTCTGGAATGTTTATTAAAATGTTTGTATATAATGCACACAAGAAGCAATGTCCTATTTCTGATAAAAATGTTAAATTCCTTATTGCAGATACTGAAACTCGTTGCTACATTTGCGCAAGGCAGAAAAGGAAAACATGATTACTCTAGACCACTTCTCCCTCGAGCGTATTTCTGCAATTTTACATCAATTCAAAATTCAATTTACTTCCGCAAACATTACCTTCAAACACACACTCGTAAAACTTCACAAAGCCAGCGAATGAACACGAAACTCTAAACTTTTAGTATAAATGCACGAATAAACGTATATAATGCAAAAATGAGAAATGATCCAGATAAGGAAAGACCTGTAATAACACGAAATGAAGACCGCACCAAAATAGTAAAAAAAGTCAGACGTTTCCCTCGATTCCCGAGTAGTATAAAACAAGTCTCTATGTATACAGACTTGCTCTGTAAACTTTTCCCTGACCCTTCATGAAGATAAATATATTTATCTTCGTGGAGGGGTCCGGAGAAGTTTATGACTACCCTATCGTAAATAAAGACATTCGTCTACCAGATCCCATTTATCTGTGTTTGAAGAATTTCGCGATATTTCGTTTATCGATGCACCTATTCCTGAAACTTGGGGGAAACGCGGGATAGAGTTCCTATAAAATTTATCAGAGCGTGGATGACGGGATTCATTATTTTGCGCAGTATGCGTAAACAGAAAAATTGAAGCGCCAACGTGACAACGGGGTTTTTCGTCTGCCTCTCTTCGCTACCCCTACAGGCAGGCGCGGATCCAGAGAGGGGAGGGGGGGGGCACGGCGGCTTGCCCCCCCCAAAAAGCCCAGACTCGAATTTTTCAAATCAGATAATTGAAGTTCACTATATACATATATCAATGTTACAGCCAATGTTGTTACAACTCTTGCCAATGTAGATTCCCATAACTATGTAATTCTCGCAGCCAATCAGGGTTTCGAATTCTCTCATGGATGCAAGAGACATAATTTTATTGTGAATAACCATTTAAGGTGAACAGGGAGTGAACTCAGGGCGCAGCCCCATGGTAGAAGATTAGTCGAATAGTTTTGACCAATGATGTTGTTGTCAGAGTATTTGCAATAACTTGATTGGGGGCCATCCATCTACCACGTGGACAATTTTTCACCACTTTTTGCCCCCCCCCCCGGGGGGGGGGGGGGGGGAGTTGGGGTGGCCAGCCCCCCCCCCCCCCCTACTTTGTCCACGTGGGCATATTTTATGAAAATATAGATATCATTGGTCTTCAAAAGCAAGAAGGCCAAAACGAGCGATGAATTGGCCGAAATTTCGGATTTAATTGAGAATGTGAGCTTAAACAAGGTTTGAAGTCCAAACAAAAAGTCGTGAAAGTATTCTTAGTTTTTCATGTGTGTCCACGTGGATTCTAGCCCGGCACCCCCCGGTCCCCCTAGTGGATAAGCGTGGAATTTTTCCATACCCCCCCCCCCTCCCCTTCCCCCTAAACTGTCCACGTGGTATATGGATGGCCCCTTGGTCAAAACTATTTCACTATTCTACTCATCTACCATACCATGTCCTCCGTGGGACTTTTAAAAAGAAGCAAAAAACTTCGGAGAAAGCTTACTATTTTGGAATTTATCAATATTTTTAAAAACATTAAAGTGTGATTACTGTATTGAATAGAAATTTAATTAAAAGACATCAGTGTTAGAATTATTGAATTATATATTATTTTAATTGTTTTTTTGAAGAAAAATTGTTAAGCCACCAAGCACGAAATACGTATTATCATTGAAGGAGCATAATTATATTCTGAAACATCATAATTCAGGGTGTCCGCTGGATGGGGAAACCGGGAAATGACCGGGAATTTGTTGAGACCGGGAAATGACAGTGAATTTATTTTTTGATTGGGATCTTTACAAGTTTTTAGAAGAAAAATGTATCCAATCACTTGAAATATCACAAGCTTCATATCCCAATATATATAATGCAATTTAAAATGAGTTTGATTTCCACTTTGTTTTTATTGCTGATTTGAATTATTAACTTTTTCAATTATGAAATCATTCAGTTTACAATGTGTAATTCTGAAATCTCTTACTATCAAAATTTTCCATTTTAGATTTTCATTTTTAAGGGTACATTTTCAATTAAAAGAATTTTAAAATGCAGTTTTTTAATGATTGATTTTAAAAATTGGACTGTAGTTCGTGTATTCGAGATTAAACAATAATTGATTGATTTTATAGGGCGATTCTGAATCTGTTAAAATTAAACAATTTACACATTTTTACGTTAAAAATTGAATTGTTTCAATTCCAAAGCCTTAGTAGTTACTAATCAAATATAAACTTCTGATTCAAACTGTATAAACTATTTGTTGTTAGTCTAAAATATACCATTTTAAACGAATTCAATTTGAAAATTTTTAACCAAGAAAAAGAACAATTTTTCAATAGGCATCAATGTTTGACTGTTCATTAGAAATGAACAATTAAAAATTAAATATTCACAACTAAACAATTTGAAACTGAATTGTTTAAAACATAAGGCGTTGAATCGTTAAAATTTCGGAGAGCTAAACCTAAACTTTGAACATTACAATATTAATTTTAATTGTTCTAATTCAAAAAAATTTTATTTCTAAGTGAAAATGTTGAATTTTGATGTGTAAATACAGATAAAAATGTATTCATTTAGAAAAAAATCAAGTACGTTGAGGAGATATGTAGAAGTTTTTAAATAAAATTTTGAAGCTTTTAAGGATTTTGAAAGGTTCTAAGATAATACAAGATTCCTGGGAAAATTTCAAATGATTTTTTTGTTTGAAAAATTAATTTTAATAGAATATTTAAGAATATTTCAAAATGAAAGAAAATTTTGATGAATAAATAAAAATTAAACAGTTATAAATTTGGAAAAAATTGGTATATGTTTAGAAGATATGTAGAAGTTTTGAACAAATTCAAAAATAATTTAAAACTTGAAAAGATGTTAAAAAATATAAAACAAAATGTAGATTTTTGAAGATTTCAAACGAAAAATATAGAAGCTTTTCAAGCATTTTAAGAAGATTCAAAATAATAAAAAAATTAATTAATTCTGGAAGATTTGAAGGCAATTTTTTTAAATTTCGCAGGATTTATTAAAAGTTTTAGAGTCCATTTTAGACACAATTTCTCTAGGTTTGAGAAAATTATGATCTGTAGAGTTTGAAATTTTTTTAAATTTTAATTGTTTTTAAATTTATGGGTGCGTCTAGAGTCTAGAGTCATAGAGTTTTCTTGATTTTTTTTACAAATTTTGGAATACTATTCTGCACGAGATAAATATGTTTAAATAGACCCCTGTAATTAACTTTAATTTTTATTTGTTTTGATTGTTCAAACAATAAGGTTTATCAACATGAATCAATTATTACCAAACTTTAATTTAAAAGAGGACAAAAAGTAGAAAATTTCAGAGAAAATCGCAATTTTCTAGCATTATTCTAAGATAATATTGTTATAAATAATAATACATTGTTTAAACAATAATTTTTGTTGACTTAATTCCAATATTATCAATATATATTGTAAGCAATTTATTTAAACATCCAATGGTCACTATGAGGTCATATTTTATGTATTAGAAACAATTTTTTGCTAAAAAAGAAAAAAGCACAAAAATTATAGTAAGTGCCAAAAATTCCCAATTTGGAAGTTATTAATATTTAACGGTTCAATTGAGCTTGAATTTATTATTTCTGAAGCTGCAGATTAGAAATGATATAATTTTCAACGTTTTTAGAATGATTAAACTTTGAAGGTTTACAATATTTAAAATTCTTCAATTTTGACTGGAAATTACTTGAGAGCTTTTAAAATTCCATAAAATCATTGAAATCCTAAGAAATCTGAGAAAATCCTTTAAAAATTCATTGAAGTGTTTTGAAATATCCTGCTACCTCATAGGTCCTATAAAATCCTTGCAAATCTTCCGAAATTCTAGTAAACTATTTAAAACCGCAAAAGATTTGCTTGAATTCCTGAAAATCATAAAAGTCCTTAGAAATTCCTTAACATTCTTTTTATCTGTTGTAAATTCCTTGGAATCCTTGAAAATACCCTAAAATATTTCAAATCCTTTGAAATCTTTTAAAATCTTTTAAAATTTTTTAAGTGTTTAAAATTTCCTTAAATAGATTTGAAATCCTTTGAAATTCCTTAAAAATACATTTAAATTCTTGAAACCTATTAAAAATATTTAAACATCATTTGAAATCATTGAAATCTTCTGAAATCCCTCCATTATTGTGAATAAATCCTTTAAAATTTATTTGAATATAATAAAATCTGTTGAAATCCCGTGAAATTACATGAAATCTGATGATTTTTTTTTAAATATCATTAAATATTTTAAGCTTCATGAAATGTAAATCTAAAACCCCTTCAAATATTTTTAAAAGCCCTAAAGTCTTAAAAATGCTGTGAAATCCTTTCAAATATATTTAAATTCAAGGAAATTTGTTAACATTGCATATCAACAGAAATATTTAAAATTATCTTCAAGTCATTGTATAGGAAATCCCTTGCAATCCCATAAATTTTGCTTTGATCTCTAAAAAGCTCTTGAAATCTCTAATAAATTAAATAATTATCAACTCCCTGAATTAACTTTTGTGCAATTCCTTGGACTACCGTAAAATCTTTAAAATCTTTTAAAGTTCCTTAAATCGTTTGAAAGCTTTGAAGATCCCTTAAAATAATTAAAGTCCTTGGAAACTCTGTAAATTCACTTGACAGCGGTTGAAATCCATCAAAATCCTTTAAATATATTTATTTTGAAAATATTTAAAGCAAAGAACCTGAGATTTTTTTTCATTATAGAAAAAAAGAAACTTAAGTTCGAAAAAATTCTTATGAAATTTTTTGATTAATTGATAAAAAAAAGATTCAATTCTCATATTAAATACTTCAAATTTATAAGGGTTCTAATGTCTTGAATGCTTTGATTTTATAGTTAAATGTTCAATATTCAAATTAAAACATTTTTAAAGTATAAACGTTTCAATTGTCTAATTTTTATGACTTGGAAAAATGCTTGGTAGTCGGAAAATGACCAGAAACTTGTTTTTGTTATTAGAGGCCACTCTGAAATATTTAAATTAAGAATTTGACGGCTAATAAGAAACTTATCGCGCGAATAGTGCGCGAGTCATGTTTGCTAATATAAAATTGGTTATTGTCAATTATATTCAATTTGATAAGTCATAACTCTCTATGTGTATAACATTTTTCGAAGCCACCCCCCCCCCCACACGAACATCCCAAATCACTCCAACTAGTTGGAGGCCGATCAGCCGCTGGCTGGACTTCCTTTATTTTTTTAATGACTTGGAAAAAAATTATTTATCACTATAAGTGTATTTAGCTTATCAGCACGGAACCTTTACCAGGACAGACATTCAAGGTGATAAGACAAAAAGTCTTGTTTTGATAAAGTGAATTTCTTCTTTTCTACTAGAAATCTGTATTATCATCGGAGATGGTAACGATCGATCAGAAGAGAAATCCTTTCACACACACTGTGAAAATGGAAATCTACAATATCGATCAAAGTTATATCCTCTAATAGAGAAAATCTTTAACGTCATCTCAGACTAGATGGAGCTATAAATTAAAAAATTTTTTTAATTAAATTTATTCAGAAAAAAGATCTTCTTTCGCTCCGCTGGAATTCGAACGCCAGGTCAACTGATTTCCGGTCAGGTGCTCTAACCACTGAGCTACTAGAGAGATCAGAGGAAGAATCCTTTTTCTGAAATACGCTTTATTCTGCAAGATGTTATATAAAAGTCAATTTTTACTAGGAATCTGTATTATCATCGGAGATGGTAAAGATCAGAAGAGAAATCCTTTCACACACACTGTGAAAATGCAAATCTACAATATCGATCAAACTTATATCCTCTGATACAGAAAACCTTTAACGTCATCTCAGACTAGATGGAGCTATAAATTTGAAAAAAAATTTAATTAAATTTATTCAGAAAAAAGATCTTCTCTTTTCAGTTGGCCTGGCGTTCGAATACCAGCGGAGCGAAAGAAGAAGATATTTTTTCTGAATAAATTTAACTTAACAAAAGTTTTAATTTATAGCTCCATCTAGTCTGAGATAACGGTAAAGATTTTCTATATTAGAGGATATAACTTTGATCCATATTATAAATTTACATTTTCACAGTGTGTGTGAAAGGATTTCTCTTCTGATCGATCGTTACCATATCCGATGATACTACAGATTCCTAGTAAAAATTGACTTGTATATAACATCTTGCAAAATAAAGCGTATTTCAGAAAATGGATACTTCCTCGGATCTCTCTAGTAGCTCAGTGGTTACATCATCTGACCAAAAATCAGTTGACCTGGCGTTCGAATCCCAGCGGAGCGAAAGGAGAAGATCTTTTTTCTGAATAAATTTAATTAAACAAATTCTTCTTTTCTATCATCCTATCATTTTAGACGCCCCGAAACTTTGTCGAAAAATGTGAAAAAAAATTACTGAACGGACTCAGAACATTTTTTTGTGCTGGGGTAGATGATCAGCGCCATTCCTGGACTAGAACAGACCTTCCAGGCTAGACGATCTAGATAAATTCAGACCTGCGCAAGACTATCGCCAGACCTGGGCCAGATCAGATCTTCCAGACTTAGACAGTCTAGATAAATCCAGAATTTGGCCAGATCTTACACTAGACTGTCATTTAATTTTCCACATGGTACCTTTTTTTAACCAACCACCATCCGATTTTTTCTCTATACTTCTCTATTCTCTTTCAATCTGCTTTTCACGCACACTACTACCTCGCGGTTCCTTCAGATGGCTTTTCCGAAGATTAATAACGCCACAGCACTCCTCGCATAAAAGTACCTTTAATCTGGGCCAACGAGAAAAGTGAACGGCTACGAGAGACGGGTGTTTCATTGAAAGAGGAAGTTGTTGGGTAAAAGTAGGTGCTAGCTATCGACAACGAAGTTCTGGAAAATCTTGCTTCGTTTTCTTGTTCACGCATCCAGGAAAAATGGAGAGGAATCATTATAGAGGGACCAATGAATAGCTTTGTATGATTAACAATCTATAGTATGCTGAGAGGATAATAAGGCATTGTTAAATATTGGCTTCAGTGCTGATTGGAAAGATAAAATATGTTTTCTGAGTGAGAAATAGGGGAAACCAGTACCATGTGGATAGACAAACTTTTGAAGTTATAAAATTGATGAATGAAGGATCGGCTGAAAGAGCGTTGTATGAACAAAGGTGTTGACTCACTGAAATCTATGTTCATACTGTTAGTTTTTTTATTTGAAAATACGTCCGCGATTGCGCTGAAATCAGATTTTGTATTTCTATTATTTTTAATTTTCTTTGAAATTATAGTTTATTCTATCAAATTTTGTCGACAGGAAAATAAAATTCATTAAAATGAATATACATAAATATTGTAATACTTTTTCAAGGTTACATCAATAACCTAGATTATTTAATTTGATGATTTCAGATTTAAAATATATTTTTTATCTATAAGAACACTTTTATCGCAAGACACAAGAGTCTTGTTCTTAAATTTCCAGCATTTTAATCGGTTAATTGAAAATAGCTTGATAGATTATTGTTTTGAGAACCAGAATTATTTAACTTCTTTAAATGTATTTCATTTTTTCTGAAATATGCAGAAAGTATTGCTTAAACCATTTTGATAAACAATATTCCACACAGCTCAGAATTGATGAAACTTCAATTACTTTTTTAGTTACGGTTTGTTTGAAATTTAATTTGAGCATTTATTACATGACAAATAAGATTAGGGTATTTATTTTCCTAAATGTGAAACGAATTCACAGAAAAAGTTGAATTAATTAACTTTTATTCTTTACAAATCATATCTTACACATTTGTATATATTTCTCCAATGAAAGCAACAATTTACACAAGATCCTTGAAAAAATGTATCAGTTTTTCGTTTTTTGTTAATAACACAAATTCCACAACACATGCAGACTGAAAGTTTTCGAAATTTCATTATGACGTCCTAACGAACAATAATTCTAAAAATTACTGCCATCAATTTTCCCTAGCAGAAGTCCTAATTTGATTATACTACTAGTATCAAGGATGCTCTATTAAGTTCGGGATAATGCATTTTATTTTTTTTCCAGGTTTAGTGTATGAAACTTTTCAGCGAGTATATTGGTATGATTTTATTTTTATTCAGCTGAGCGAAATCTGCAGTTTCACGAAAAGAAATTAATTAAAGTTGAGTACGATTTATTTGTGGGCGAGAGAAGTTTGAAGGCAGAAAGCAGAGCTGGATTTCGTTTTGTGGGAGATTGTAGTTATTCGAAGTTTTATAAATGTATGCGGATTTTTAAATAACCTAACGATTGAAAAAGAATTTGAAGTAGTTTTTAGTATATTATATAACATATACACTAGTGTTTATTAATTTTGAACAATGATCTTTCTTAATTTATATAAATATTTGGGAGATCCAAAGAAAACTTTTTTTTTTTTTTGCAAAGTGAGAATGCTTTTCAATTTTTTCAAAATATAAGTCAAATAATGAAATTAGACCCATAGAAAAACTCGATCTGATTTCCAAACAAGAAGATGAATTTTAAATACAAAAGGACGAATTCTCAATTAAACAGTCGGTTTACCGATCAGAAAAGATGACTTTAACAAAATAGTCGATTTTTTAACAAAAAGCTGAATTTTTAAGCTACAAAAATGAATTTTCAACCAAGAAGATTAATTTTCTTAAAAAAGCGAATTTTCAACAAAATACATCAATTTTTCACCAAATAGTTGAATTCTCCATTAAAAAAAGTTCAGTCTAAAACCAAAAATGGAATAGTTAGACTTTTATTTAAAAAATTAATTTTTAACAAAAAAGGAGGACTTACTGAATCCAACGACAAAAGGCAAATTTTAAATGAAATATTTGAATCTTGAAACAAAATGATAAATTTACAACAAAACAAATTAATGTTCTACCAAACAGTTGAATGTTGACTTATAAACAAATTTTCAACCAAAAGTGGAATAGCCACATTTTTTGATAAAAAGATTAATTTTTCACACAAAAAAAACAAATTCCCAACAAAATAATTAGGTTTTATAATTACTAGTTTAATTTTGTACCAAAATAGTTGAATTTTCAACTAAGAATATGAATTTTCAACCAAAAAGTTAAGTTTCAACCAAGTAGTTTAATTTTCTACCAAATTGTTGAATTTTCAAGCCAAAACGATGAATTTTCTACCAAACAGTTGAATTTTCAATTGAAAAGCATGAATTGTCGACGGAAAAATTAATTTACGCCCAAATAGTTAAAAATTCAATGAAAATGATAAAACTGCAACCTAAGAAAATTAATTTTCTATCATTTGTTCAACTCTAAACCAAATAATTGATTTTTTACAAAAAAAAAAAAAATGAATTCTTGAAGAAATATGTAATTTTTAATATTTCTACAAAAAAGATTTTAGTTTTTAATTAAAAACAGTCGAATTCAATCAAAAAATGTAAATTTTCAATAAAATGATTGAATTCTCAGCCAAAACAGAATTATTTTCAATCGAGCAGCTCCATTTTTAACCCAAAGGGATGAATTTTCAACCAAAAACATTAATTTTCTACCAAAAAACACGAATTTTGAACAAAATACGTAAATGTCAAAGCAGAAAATATCCATTTTCAATTTAAAGTATAAATTTTTAAACTGAAATGGAAAAGCTACATTTTTTGTTAAAAAAATTAATTCTCAACAACAACAAAAATTGAATTTTCAACAAAATAGTTGAGTTTTCAACCAAAGAGATGAATTTTCAACTAAAATGATGAATCTTTAAGAAAAACAATCAATTTTCAAGAAAAGAGATCAACATTCAACCGAAGAGTTGAATTTTCAACCAAAAAATTGGTTTTTTAACCCAGAAGATTATTTTGTTTGCAAAAGAAAGAATGAATTGTTAACAGAATTCTGTTGACTGAAAAAGATAAATTTTTAACCAAAAATGAAACAGTTAAATTTTCAGTTCAAAAAAATAATTTTCAACCAAAATTAAAACGAATTACTACAAAATAGCTAAACTTGTAACTAAAAAGATGAATCTTAAAGCAAAGAAAATGAATTTTTACTAAAGTTGTTTAACTTCAAACCAAAAAGTTGAATTATTGGCCAAAAATATGACTTTTGAACCAAATAGTTCCATTTTCAATAGAAAAATGAAATTTTCAACCAAATAGAATTTTTGATCAAGCGAAATGAATGCTGAAACAAAATAAAATGGTAGAATAGTTGGATTTTTTATTGAAGTCTATTAACTGAATTCAAATTGAAGCAATGAAGCGAGCAAAGGGAGAAGTTTCTTGAAAACAGGGGGAAAAATAAGAATTCATTAAAAAAAAGGGGAAAAGAATTCATGGACAGCCCCTAATCAGCCCCCCCCCCTAATTAATCTGCCGTCTAAGTTATCATTTAAATCATACCAAAATTTTTTACAATAAAAAAAAAATTGTGTGTATTTAATTAAAAGTATTCTGATACCAGTATCAAAATTTTTAAAATTCATTATTCGTTGTTCGATTGACGGTTTTTTTTCTAATCAATACATACATTTGTTTCACTCTTTGTTAACTAAATAATTATATTTCCATCGTAATCTCGAAATATATTTCTTCGTAATAGCTTCAAGAGCATTTTCTTGAAAGAAGTCGATTAAAATTTTAACCAAACTCAACGCCATCCACAATAGATCAGAACTTCTGACTTTAACAGTGAGAAGCTATGTGGCTTATAAAAGCAGATTTCGCTTACAGTAAAAGCCAGATTTGGATTTCCAGACGAAATTCGTTTTGAACAATGGAATATCCATTATTTCACGTCACACATTGTAACCGATTTTACTTCAAGCGCAATTTAATGAAAATGAGGTACGATTTGACAAAACCACATTTTGAGAGAGGTGTGGATATGGTGAATGATAATTTAGATTGCATTTGAGGTCGTGTTAAATTTGAATTTTCATTTTATTAATATAACCACTAAGATCATTTAGATTATATATTATTATTATATTCTTTTGCAATTTTTTACATTCGTTTCTATATTTCTTATTTTTCAGATTTGTGTTTTCAAATGAAAACATGAATTTCTAGTATAACGTTCACGCATTCCATAGTAATTAACTTCTTATTTTCAATAATACTAAAATCAGTCGCGCGTTATTTTTATTGAAAACAAAAAAATTTGAATAACTATTTATTTGTTTGAAATTTTTGAATACCTATATTTGAGCTAAAATTAGATTCTGAGATATAATTACAAGGAAATAAGTATTATCAGTTTGCTTTCAAAGTTATATAAACATAACTTTCCTAAGATTCTTGAGAAAATTGAAAAAAAAACAGAAAATTTCAGATGTGGAGAAAAAGAATCTAGAAAATTTTGTAGAAATTTTTTGTTTGAGTCAGTTTATAATATTGAGGATTACGAAATTTTTAAAAAGGACTACATATCTTTTATACTGACTCGAATTATTCCTAAAATTTTGAATAATCTTTCAAAATTAAAAATGGGCCTTAAAAGTTTTCAGATTTGTTTCGAAATTATAAAATATCCGATATTGTTAAATTTCAAACAGAATGAAATTCCCTAATTATAAAATTTTCTGATCCAAACAATTAAAAAGCTGGAAAATAATGGAATAATACATTATACAAAGTATTTCTATTTGGTAAACATATTCGGTTATATTATAAACGTTCAGGCGCGTTATTATTAGTTGTGGCGTTAGGAGTTGGAACTTAGATAATAAAGAGTTTAAACTTTGTTGTTAAATAACAAAGTCAGAGTAAAATATTTGCAGTAACTCGTTATACCTGGGAGACTTACCGTCATTTCTAAAAAAGCAAACATCAAAATACGTTAAAAATTGTACTGTTGGTCGATTTTGGTCCAAAGAAGGTGCTTTTTAACACTATGGCACGCCTCCTCAGAACCAAGTTTCACAACCTTTTCAGTCACGCAATTCAAATGCATTTTTTATGTTTGTTTATTCATATATTCAATATTATAAAGAATTTTATTAATTAAACTATATTTTTATGTTCTTTCAATACTAAAGTAACTAAAAATGCAAAAAATGTCAGGAATTTTAATGAAATATAAAAAAATGACGAGAAAAATATTAAAAAATCAGGTAGCCTATATATAGGCTTCTGTGACTGAAAGGGTTAAATGAGCAGGCTAAAGTTTGTACCTCAGAAATTATGTTTTGGGGATGCCTCCTGATTATTTGTACAGAATATGAAAAAAATCTTTAGGCCCCCTTTAAAATAACTCGATATTTATTGTTTTTTTTATCAATTTATGTGATTTTTTTCGAAAGAAACAAGTAATAAGTAACGTTTTCTGTACTAAAAACCTTCAATTTTGCGCCCAAAATAAGTTCCTGTGTGATTAATATTGATTGACTTTCCAATCCCTTTTAGATTTTGAAAAATATGTGGAAGAAATCAGTTTTTTCAAGATTCTACAATTCTCGTCCATTTGTCGTGAAAATTCTAAAAACCAAAAAGAAAGTTCAAAAATTTCAGAAGAATTAAAAAAAAGGATGTTCTAGGATGAATAGTTCAGAAGTTATGACCTCTTAAACTGATTTTTCAGTGAAAAAACTTTAAATCTTTTTCTTTTTGCACAATATCTCATCCCCTGTTCATCCCGCATGAAAGTTGTGTGAAAATAAATTGAGGAAGATTAAATTATCTTTAAAACTCAAAAATATAATTAATTCTAGCTTTTATAGAACAGAAGTTATAGTCTCTTATAGCAGGCTGCTTTTTGTGGAACTTTATTATGGATCGCATTTTTGATTAAAATTCATTTTTTTATATATTGCATCAGCACTTTTCACTATTTTCTTCAACTCTTACACTTAGGGAAGCAAGTCGTCACAAATGAAGGTTTAAAACCATCAATTGGAGAAAACTTATAAATTACTTATTGTTGCTATATATATAATAATAATAATAATTCATTAATACTGACATGAACACGGCGAGAGAGATAATAGAATTTCACAATGTGAACTATTTACAACATTTTTAAGAGATATTCACACATGAAGACAGTTACCATAATTCGGTTTTTCAATTTGTTAAAAGAACTCCACAAAAAGCAGCCTGCTATAAGAGAATATAGCTTGTGTTCTAAAGAAGATATAATCAATTATTATTTTTAGTTTCAAAGATAATTTAATCTCCTTTAATTTATTTTCACACAACTTTCATGTGGGATGTACAGGGTACAGGTCATAACTTCTGAACTATTCATGCTAGAACATTCTTTTTTTTTCAATTCTTCGGAAATTTTCAGACTTTATTTCTGGTTTATAGAATTTTCACGACAAATGGACCAAATCTTGAAAAAACTGATGTCTTCCACATATTTTTCAAAATCTAAAAGGGATCGGAAAGTCAATCAATATTAATCACACAGGAACTTATTTTGGGCACAAAATTGAGTTCTTAGTACAGTAAACGGTTCTCATTACTTGTTCCTTTTGAAAAAAATCACATAAATTGATCAAAAAACCATTAATATCGAGTTATTTTAAAGGGGGCCTAACGATTTTGTTCATATTCTGTAAAAATACTCAGAAGACATCCCCAAAACATAATTTCTGAGGTACAAACTTTAGCCAGCTCATTTAAGTGAAACTTGGTTCTGAGGAGGCGTGATGGGTGTTTCGCTGCCGTGAATCTTAATGTTGACAAAAGTTGGATATTTATTTTTCTTTCAACTTGATCGCTTATTGTTGCCGTTATATTTTTCTGCCTACTTTTAGCTGAGATCATCGAAAACCAAAAATACAATTTTATCAAAACATCACATCAAAAATTAATGTTACATGAATTCTGTATTCTGATTAAGAACGTCGATAGAAAGTAGAACGTGAAATTGTAAATTAGCCAGCATGAAAATGTCGATATTCAGTGCAGCTTCAATTGAGAAATATACACATTACACATGTATACGGTCGACATGTCGCGTTTTTCGATGTCCCTTTGTCCTTATTTGTTCCAATGCACGATCATGATTTCCTGGTTGGGTGGAATCCGCACTGCAGCATTGTCAAATATCCTCGTTAAAATCAATCATTAAACCCCAAACGGGATCGGATGATTTGTTCCAACATTGTCGCGGAGGGTACGATGCACGGTATTTGCCGCTTTTCTAAATAACACTCGCGCTGAACCGAATAATAAAAGTGATCAATGCACGGAGTGTTGGAAAGTAGAAACCACTGATGCGTTTCTATTCAAGAGCATCCTTTATACAGAACCACAAACATAAAAGCGCCATCGGAATTGTATTTTTTATGATGGCTTCGCTAAAATTACGTTCGCGCTCTTCTTGAATTGTGTTTTGTCCTTTATCTATAAAAGCATAGGTTCGCTGTGCCTTTGTCTATTACGACGCTGCAAAGTAGATAAAAATAGACTAGCACTTACTTTTCTTTAAAGATTTGTTTAGGGAGCGTACTTAAATTACGTAACAGCTGAAGGGGGGGGGGGGGGTTCGAGACATTTTGTTACGATTTGTTACGGTAGGGGTGAGGGGGTCCTTCACTCATGTACGTAATTTTTGCAAATTCGCAAAAACTCTCTCCTAAGGATTATCTTTTTAGTTATAAATTTTATTATTTGGTTGAAAATCTAACAATTTTCTTAACAAGACATTTCTTTTTGCAAATTCAACGGTTTTGTTAAAAATTCGTCTTTTTTGGTTGAAAATTCAACTCTTTTCGTATAATATTAACCTTTTGTTCAAAATTCATATTTTTTGCTGACAAGTCAACTGAAATCTTTTATGGATGAAAAATATTTTTTCTTAAAATTTGTCTTTTTAATTTAAAAGTTCATCTTTTTTTAGTAGAAATATTGCATCTTTCTTGGACAAAAATGCAAATGTTTTGTTGAAAATTCAACTATTTCCTAGGAAATTTACTTTTTACTTAAAATTTGTATTTTTCTGTAGAAAAGTCTATTGAAATCCTTTTGGATGAAAATTCAACACTTTTTTCGAAATTTGTCTTTTTAATTTGAAAATTCACCTGTTTTAGTAGAAGTTTTATTTTTCTTGGACAAAAATGCAACTGTTTGGTTGAAAATTGAACAATCTTGTTAAAAAGTCACACTTTTTGGTTAAAAATTCGACTTTTTAGCAGAAAATTAACTTATAGTTTACAATTCTTATTTTCGTGTTGGGAAGTGAACTGGAATCTTCTTTGGATGAAAATTTAACTATTCTTTTGAAGTTTTTTTTTAACTCATCTGTTTTAAAAGAAATATTTCATCTTTCTGGAATAAAAATGCAACTGTTCGGTTGAAAGTTCAACTCTTTTTTGAAAATTTGTCTTTCTGATTTCAAAATTCACCTGCTTTAGTAGAAAATACATCTTTCTTGGATAAAAATGCAAAATAAAATTCAACAATTTTGTTCAAAAGTCATACTTTTTGGTTGAAAATTCTGCTGTTTTGTTGAAAATTCAACTATTTTGTAGAAAATTTACTTTTTGGTTGAATTTAATATTTTGGTGTTGAGAAGAGAACTGAAATCTTTTCTCGATGAAAATTCAACTTTTTTTTTTAATTCATCTGTTTTAAGATAAATTTAATCTTTCTTGGATAAAAATGCAACTGTTTGGTTGAAAATGAAACTATTTTGGTAAAAAGTCATAATTTTGGTTGAAAATTCTACTGTTTTGTTGAAAATTTAACTATTTCGTAGAAAATTTACTTTTTGTTTAAAATTCATATTTTGGTGTTAAAAAATGAACTGAAAGCTTTTCTGGATGAAAGTTCAACTTAAAAAAAATGTGTCCTTTTGTTATTAAAAATTCATCTGTTTTAGTACAAATTTCATCTATCTTGGATAAAAATTAAACTATTTGGTAGAGAATTCAACTACTTCGTTAAAAATTCATCCTTTTTGTTTAAAAAAATTCGTCTTTTTGGATGAAAAATTCAATTTTGTTCGTAGAAACTTATTTTTTGTAAAAAATTCATATTTTGATTCTGAAAAGTCAACTGGAATCTTTTCTGGATGAAAGTTCAACAACTTTTTTAAAATTTGTTTTCTTTTTAAATAGAAATTCATCTGTTTTAAGAGAAATTTCATCTTTTTTGAATAAAAATGCAACTATTGGGTAGAGAATTCAACAATTTTGTTAAAAAGTCATCTTTTTTGGGTAAAAATTCGTCTTTTTGGATTGAAAATTCAATTTTTTTCGTAGAAACTCATTTATTTGTTAAAAATTCATATTTTGATCGTGAAAAGTCAACTAAAATATTTTTCAACCGATAATTCAACTATTTTTTCTAAATTTATCTTTTTGACTTATAAATTCATCAGCTTTGGTAGAAATTTCTCTTTTTTTATGAAAATGCAATTTTTTGGTTAAAAATTATTCGTCTTTGCTTGTGTATTTAACTATTTTATTTGAAAGATTTGGTTGAATCACTTTGTTAAGAAATCATTTTTTTTAGAGTTATATTTTTAGTTCAAAATTCATCTCTTTGGTTAACAGTTTAATTATTTTGTTGAAAATTAATCTTTTTAAATTGAAAATTCAACTACTTGGATAAACGTTGAACTACATTGTTAAAAATTTATTTTTTTGATTGAAGGCTTATGTCTTTGGTTGAAAATTGAACTGTTTAGTGGAAAAGTCTTTTTTTTATTTATTTAAAATTAATTTTTTAACTGAAAATGTAACTATTCCATTTTTTTAAGATTGATCTTTTTTAGTTAAAAATTCTCCTTTTTTGGTGAAAAAATAATGATTTTCTTGGTCTAAAATTTCATTTTTGTTGGGTAAAAATTCATCAGTTTCGTGGAAAAAAATTTATTGCTGGAGTCATATTTTTTGTTTGTAAATTCAATTTTTGTAGAGAAAATGTGAAATTAAGAAAATTGAAGGCGCTATGAAAAATATTTGTTTCTGTTGAAGAAAAAATGATGTAATATGAGCTAAAACCAACAATTTCTAGCCATTTTTTAAAGAAAATATTCATTTTCTTGAACTTTTACCGCGAATTCAACGACGGAATTATATTTTTAGAAAAATTATTCTTGATGGGTGTTTTTTGCAATAAAATGATTTATTATACATTAATTCGAGAACACCAAAAGGTATTGTTCAATGCATTCGTTCAGAAATTCCCCATCTGAATGAAGACTTAAATGCATTGATTATTGTATAAACATTATATTATTATCAAAAAAACCCAATAAGATCAATTACAAAAAAAAATCCTAGCACAAGGCATTGTTGGTTTTAGCTCAAATTTATACTACATTATTTTTCTTCGAAAGGAAGAAATATTTTCCAGAACACCTTCAAATTGAATTTTTTTTATTTTTATTGAAGACTTTGCAATCCTTTATAATCCCCTGCAATCCTTTACAATCCCTTGTAATTCCCCCTTACGAAAAATTATTGTAGAAAATTCAGTACAGATCTATAATAATTTTCCTATCATGAATTCCTAAAAATTTTCCACAAATATAGAAAAATCATTATAAGAAAATCAGTATAGAAATGAAGAATGCTGAAAGATTGAAAGAATAGTTACACAAAATAGAGAAACTAAAAAATTTACGATTTATTTACTTATTTAACAAAGGATTTTAAACGATTCCATGGAGTTTCACAGGAGTCCACAAATTTTAAGGAATTTTACAGAATTCCAAAACAGTTAAGATATTTCAAATAGATTAATAGATTTTAACGAATTCCAAGGATTTTCAACCAAGCGATTTCGTCAGAGTGTACAACGATTTCACGGAATTGCAAATTATTCCAAAGATTTATAAACAACTCAGGCGATTATAGGAGATTTTGACGGATTCCAAGGAAGTTCCACGTATTTTAAGGCTTTTAAGAAATTTAAAAATATTTTCACGGATTTCGAGGAATTTCGTAAGATTTCGAAACATTTCAAGAGATTTATTTGAGAGGATTTTCAAGATTACTAAACATTTGCGGAAATTTGAAGCGATTCCAAAGGGTATCAACAGATTTTAGTAGGGAATTTCAAAGAATTTTGTGAGATTTTGAAAATTTTAGGGATTTCCAGCGATATTAAAGATTTCAAGAAATTTTGAAGTATTTCAAGGAATTTCAAAAGAATTAAAGGATATTTATGAATATCTAAGGATTTCAAGGAATTTCAAAGATTTCTAGGGATTTGAACGGGGTTTTCAAAGTATAAATTAATTTATAACTTTAATTTATATTTAAGGGATTTCAAACCATTTCTACTTGGTTTAATGGCTTTTTACAATTTTCGAAGGTTTTAAGAGATTTTAAGGGATTTCAAAGGATTTAAAGAAATTTTCAAACTTTTGAACTAATTTGAACGGGTTTTTACGAGTTTCATGAGATTATTGAATATATCCACGGATCTCAAGAAATCTCGGAACATTTCGGAACATTTCAAGGGATTTTAGAGGATTTTAAAGATTTCCAAACATTTCTGGCGATTTTAAGGAATTTGAAAGTATTTCAAAAAACTTTACAAAATTTAAAGGACTTATTGAATCTTCGAGGATTTAATATGATTTCTACTTATTTTAATAGATTTCAACGATTTTTAAAGACAAGCGATTATAAAAGATTCCAAAGTATTTCATGAGATTTCCGAACATTGTAACTAATTTTAACGGATTTTGACGAATCTAGGAGATGTGAAAATATTTTCAGGAATTTCAGGGAATTTCGTAAAATTTCGAAATATTATAAGGGTTTTTTTTAGAGGTTTGTACAGATTTCTAAACATTTCTGGGAATTTTAAGGGATTCCAAATCATTTCAAGATATCGAACAAATTTCATGGGATTTCGAAGATGTTTCTAGGATTCTTAAAGATTATAAGGGATTTAGAAGTATTTCAAAGAATTTCACAAGATTGGAAGGATTTCATTGAATCTCCAAAAATTTTAAATGATTTCTACTTATTTTAATGGATTCTACGATTTCCGAAGATTACAAGGGATTTTAAAGGATTCCAAAGGATTTCATGAGATTTCTTAATATTTTAACTATTTTTAGCAGATTTTAACGGGTTTGAGGAGATTCGAATATATTTTCAGGAATTTCAAAGAATTTCGTAAAATTTTGAAACATTATAAGGTGTTTTAGCTGACTGTAAAGATTTCCAAACATTTCTGGATATTGTAAGGAATTCAAAATGATTTCAAGATATTAAACAAATTTCACGGGATTTCAAAGATTTTTGAGTGATTTTCAAAAATTTCAAGCGATTTGAAAGTATCTTGAGGAATATCACAAGATTTAAAGCATTTCATCAATTTTCTAAAGATTTAAAATGATTTCTATTTATTTCAACAGATTTCTACGGTAAGAGATTCCAAAGAATTTCAGGAGATTTCCAAACATTTCAACAAATTTTAAACAGATTTTTCTAACGGTTTTCTGGAGATTTGAAAATATTTCCATAGTTTTTAAGGAATGTGGAGATGCCGGAGATCGAACCCGGAATGTCGTAATATTTTGAAACATTTCAAGGGATTTAGAGTATTTTAGAAATTTACGAACATTTCAAGGGATTTCTAGAAAACTTTGGAACATAAATGAAATAACATGACATTTCAAGGGATTTCTAGCGATTTCAAAGATTTCAAGCGATTTGACGGTATACAGGTTTTTCAAGCAATTTCACAACATTTAATGGATTTTATTGAATAACCAAAGATTTCAAGTGATTGCAAAGATTTGTAGGGATTTTAAAGTGTTTTTTCATCAAAATTATGGAATTATGAGTTTAAATTAATTTATATTTAAGGCACTTTTAATTATGTCTAGCTACTCTAATGGATTTTTACGATTTCCAAAGATTTGACAAGAGTTTAAGCTATTTAAACCAATTTTTAGACAACTTTAGAGCATTTTTTGTATATAATTTTAGAGGATGTCTACGAGATGTATGAAGAAATTTTATAGATTTTAATGGTTAAAAAAATATTTCTAAAGATATCAAAGGATTTCAAGAGATTTTAAAGTATTTTCATTGGTTTAAAAGAAATTTCAAGCGATTTTTAAGGTATCAAGGGAATTTAAAGATTGTTGCTACGTTTTGTTTATTTGTGCAGAATCGCTATTTTCATATGAGGTTATAAGTGGTGTAAAAGAAATAGTTTTTTTTTCTCTACTTTTAAAATTAGTTTCTTCAATATTTTTTTATTATTCAATTCGACCCTGATTATCCTATAATCTGACCCTGATGAATTATCCTATAATCTTTTTCTATATAATAATTGAGAAGAAGACATTAAACTGCGAAAAGAGCGATTGGAGAAAAGAAAAAGTAGTTTGGAATTTATAAAAGCAGATGAGTAACTATTTGTTTCAGTTTGCATAGCAAGGTTGTTCTTCTGTTATATTGTCAAAATATTGCATTCTATTCGTGTTAGTATTCAGAATATACCAATGACGATTCAAGTTTGGATTTAAGTGAAAATAAAAATAATTATTACAAAACAATACAATATCATTAAGAAATATCCAATGGAGAAATATAAAAAATTCTTGAGTTTAATTAAAAATGTAGTTCATACATTCTGAGCAAATTTGTGCCTGTCAGTTCGAAAATTGAATTTCGCGCAAGTGAATTTCAGACCTCCTATAACTCACATGAAGTATTTCTACCCATGCAAATATAAATTGAAATACTTCAAATTTCAATCACAAATAAAAATTGTTCTGTACAATTTTACCGATCTGTTCCCAAGAGAGAAAAAAATGCGATACCGGACGAGTGTCCATCCGGGTACGTCAGAAAATAGGTTTGTTGTGCTCTTACTGTGAAGTTGGATAGAGACAAATAAAACACTGATTGTGTATATGTCACTCGTTCGTATTTATCAAACTCTTCTTCTGTCGATACTCATTACCTAAAAAAAGAATACGAGTATAGAGACAAAAAGGAAACTATTCTTTTCTCTAGAAACTCTTTTATATTTTCTGAGTATTTCTTCTCCTTCGATTTAAGACGTCTATGTATCGTTGAGTCTTTTGTTTAGAGTAAATCTTTGTTCTTATTAGAATTTGTTCAATTGCTCAAGAGAATTTGTTTTATCAAATTAAAAAATGTCTAAGTTAAAAAAAAAGATAGTACTCTTCAATTTAAGGAAATTAATTTTAAGTTCTACAGTTTCAAATCCTAATATTTCAAAATACTAAAACTTTTACAATTTTATCGGACCAATTGACTAAATGTCTCAACATTTCGACAATCCGCTTTTGTCTTCATCAGGGGTACATATTGTAAAGTTATAATTCAAAGGTAAATAACAATATGAGACTGCGAAGTATTTACTTTAAAAGATGATAAACATCTTTTTTTTACAAATCATATTCATTTAGCCATGTTATCTAATTAGAACAATGTAAGTTTAAACAAAAATATAAATCAGTTATTGTAAACCTACAAGAATCAAATTGTTATTAGCTTTTAATTGTAACTATTATAATGAAGACCCTGGTAAGGAGAATAGTGGATTTTCGAAATATCGGTCCTTCTTATGATTTTGTCGAATATATTTGGAGAACACTATTATTGTTCTTTACCTTCTAAATATTGGCTTCTCGGACCTTAAAAGACTCTTGAGATTTTTTTTTACTTCTTTTGGATGTGAAACCACAACTTTATAAGTATAAGTATCGTGGAGTTAGACAGGAGGGATCTGAAGTAGTATAAGTCAATATAAGTCAGCTAGAAAGGATTTAAGTAGTATAAGTAGTTTTTAAGTCGGCCTGGTGAGGATTCAAGTAGTATTATTTAATTGAAGTCAGACAATCATTGGCTCTTTTTATACTATATAGAGAAAAACTGAAAACTATAAAAATTTCATCGACACATGGAATTTACAAGTGAAATCTAGCATCATCTAGAGTCTAGAACTAAAACTTTTTTTCCTCGATTATTTCATCGCAAGATGTATACCCGCCAAACCTTCCACCATGATTAAGCATTAAAATTTTTTTTTCACGCGCACGTGGTCTTCGCTTCTGATTTTCATCATGAGACAGGAGGGATATTAAGTAGTGTGAATCATTATAACTCAGCCTGAAAGGATTTAAGTAGTATACGTAGTTTTAAGCCGGACTACGGAGGTCCCAAGTAGTATGAGTCAATTAAGGTCTAACAATAATTGGTTATTTTTATAATATATAGAGAAAAACTGAAAACTAAGAAAATTCCATCGTTAGATGAAACTGAAAAATAAAATATAGCAACATCTAGATTCTAGACGACAAAATTTTTTTCCTCGTTCATTTTATCGCAAGATGTACACCTGCCAGACCTCCGTCCATTACTAAGCAGTTTTTAGGGTTTCGTGGTTCCGGGCTGAAACCCTTTTAGTTTCGGTCCTGTATCCGTCCGTCCATCGTACTTTCTTCGAAGGAGGGGAAGTGAGGGGAAGGGAAACTATGTGGAGTGGGGGAGGGAAAGTTTGCGATTGGGAGGTTTTAACGACTTAATTAATTTTTTTGCCAAGTAAAATAATTTTCAAAAATTATTCAAAAAATGTCTTTCACATTTTTTTTTCAAATTGAAAAAAAATCAAAAATTTTAATTCATAAAATTTTTTTTTACATAATTTTTTTTTGATAATATTTTTTTCAAAAATTTTTTTTCATAACATTTTTTTACATATTTTTTTTTCAAAAATTCTTTTTTTGATAAATTTTTTTTTACAAAATTAAAAAATATTTTGTTTTAAGATTCTGTTAAGACTTGAATTAACGTTTTAATAGGTTACGAAAACCCTCTTTGTAGGTGCTCGGCGCCTTTTTTGACTAATTTTTGCTTCCTCACACGGAGAAAAAAATCGCACTGTTATAGTAGGCTGAGCTCTTAATATTACAGCACGGAACTTCATGTGCGAAATTGGTATGAATTTCTACCAATATTGGCATCAGGTTATACATTTTTAGCATTAAATGTCCTATACTATAAAAGAATCAAGCGCATGCCGTTATTGCTGGAGTCACATGCCCTTAGAGCAGTTGTGGCTTGCGGAAATAGCTCCAACTTTGCCTTGCTACGGTTGTAAGAAAACCCATCCTATTAGAGTATGAGTACTCTTACAAAAGAGATATTAGGCCACGCCTACCGGCGCTTGCGCGTGGCCTAATATCTCTTTTGTAAGAGTGCTCATACTCTAATAGGATGGGTTTTCTTACAACCGTAGCAAGGCGAAGGTCGAGCTATTTTCGCAAGGGATAACGGCTTTGAAAGCATGAAGCTTTGTACTTTTTTAGGATAAAGGGATTCCTGCTTAAAATGAATGAATTTTGTACCAAGATAGCAAGAATAAAACCTGCGACAAAAGCATGACTAGTGCTCTTACTGTAATAGGCATATTTTTTCTCCGTGCATAGAGGAAGCTTTTTAATGGTAACATTTTCCAAAAATTTTAAATTCATTTAAATGAACCTTCCTCAATTTAAAAATGTCTAATACAATGTTCTGATCAATTGTCCGGATGTATGTGTGTGTGCATGTGAATGTGTGTGTGTGTGTGTGAATGTGTGTGAGGATATGTGGATGCGTGGATGTCACACTTTTTTGTGAACACGATAACTTGAAAACGGTTGCAGATAAATTGATGAAATTTGGATGACTTATTTCCCCCACTAATAGCTTGAAACTGACTAAAGGATTTCTAAAAATATTGGTTGCATTTTTTTTAGCACTCAATAATATTTCAAGAATCGGTTTTTTATAGTAAAACTTTTTTCATTAACATAATTCAAAGTTGATGCAAGAATATAAAAGATTCCTTGGTTCGAGACGAATCGATTGACCTACAATATTAATACATTTTATCAAAGAGTAGGGAAGTGATAGTAATTTATATGTTTTTAAAATCAATTTTTATACTAAAAATTTTCTCATTCTCATAATTTAAAGTTGATGCGAGAATAGAAAAGTTGTGTTGATTCAAGACCATCCATTGACCTATAACATTGATACATTTCATTGAAGAGTAAGGAAGTTATGCTCATTTATAATATTTGAATCACTTGTTTCTAACAGAAAAACTTTTTTCATCGACATAATTAACAGTTGACGCATGAATAGAAAAGATTTTTTGATCATAAATTCTCAAATAGAATAATTCTGACATTTTTTGTAAAAAAATCATGAAGCTGGGAAAGGGATAGGGTGCGACAGAACGGTTCCCTTCCCTTTTCCAGCTCGAAAAATTATGATTTCGAATAAAAAATTTGATTTGTCTGATTTGTCTTTGTATTTAAAAAATTGTTTGTATTATTTTGTAATTTTCGTAAATTTCTATTTTTAAATTGATCAAAATAAAGACTCTGGTTTGTCTATTGTTGCAAAAAATAACTAATGCTTCCTCTATGAGGAAGCAAATACATTTGCTAACGGGAAGCAAGGTGCTCGTGAAATGAGCACCATATAATTATAAATACAAGCAAAGTGGAAACACTCGAGATCGAATTCACAGCTAGTTTAACATATTTTTTGAGGGAGATTAAGTAGTATAAGCCATTATAACTCAGGCAGAAAGGATTTAAGTAGTATACTCCGTTTTAAGTCGGACCAGGAAGGTTTGAAGTAATATTACTCAATTCAAATCACTCATTCGTTGGTTCTTGTTATAATATATAGAGAAAAACTGAAAAGTAAGGAAAATCCATCGTCAGATGGAACTGTCTATTACTGGGTTACAAAAAATTTGCCACCAGACGCTTATGGTGTTCGTTCCCAATTGTCACCTTCAGATAGGAGGGGTACCAAGTAGCATAAGTACATGCGAGGTTCCAAGTAGTATTGGTCAATTAAAGTCTGACAATCATTGGCTCTTTTCATAATGTATTGAGAAAATCTCAAAACTAAGAGAATTCCATCGTTACATGAAACTGACGGGTGGAATCTTGCAATATCTAGATTAAGCTGTTGTCCCTTGGGATTCCAGTTTAGAAATTTCTGATGGAGTTTATTACTCTAAAATTTGAAGCATTTTAGCTTAAAAGACGCGTAAAATGAATTTAAATAAAAAAAAAATCATTACAAAAAATATTATCACTACAAAAAATCTTGGATCAAAATGAAACTGGTTGGAAATGTAACTGTTTTTTCAAAAAATCGTCTCTTTAGGTTGCAAATTCAAGTATCTTCATAGAAAATTTACTTCTTATTTAAAACTCATATTTTGTTGTTGCAAAGTCACACTAAAAATTTATTTTGATAAAAATTCAACTATTTGTTTGAAAATTTGTCTGTTTAATTTAAAAATTCATCTATTTTGGTAGCAATTTCATCTTCCTTGGATAAAATGGCAACTGTTTTATTGAAAATTTCACAATTTTTTTTTAAAATTGATACTTTTGTTTGAAAAATTTAACTATTTTGTTGAACATTCAACTGTTTTGTTGCAAATTCAAATATTTTTTTGAAAACTTATCTTTTTAATTTAAAAATTCATCTATTTTAGTCGAAATTGCATCTTTCTAGGATAAAAGTGCAACTGTTTGGTTGAAAATTAATCCTTTCTGCTTGAGGATTCAACTATTTTGTTTGAAAATGTTGGTTGAACCACTTTGTTAAGAAACAATTTTTTGTTAAAGATTTATCTTTTCAGTTGAAAATTGATCTCCTCGGTTCGAAGTTTAACTATTTTTTCAAAAACTGATCTTTTTTAATTAGAAATTCCGCTGCGTGGGTAAAAGTTGAACGACTTTGTTGAAATTTTTTTTTTGAATGAAGGATTACTTTCTGGTTGAAAATGTAACTATTTTGTTGAAAATTAAGTTTTTTGCTGAATATTTATATTTTCTGGTAAAAGTTCAATTTTTGTACAGAAAATTGATCTTTTGGCTTGAAGGTTAAACAATTTAGGTGAACTTTTTTTTTCTTTCACGACTGAAAAATTTTTATTTGTTGAAAATTCGTCTTTTTGGTTTTAAAATTAATTTTGTTTTAAATTTCATTTTGTTGTTGTTGAAATATCAACTATTACACTTTTTTGTCGAGAATTCATTTTTTTATTTTGAAAAATCAATAATTTTCTTGAAAATTTAATTATTTTGTTGAAAAGTAAACTTTTATGGTAGAAAAAATTTTTTTTTTTTAATTAATAAATAAATTTAAAAATTTTAAATTTGTATCTAAAGTGTTGTTGTATTATGTTTATAAAAGGTACTTTGTTAAAAATAGTACAATATTAAAATGCTGGTATTTGAATGTCAGAGAAAATAAAAAATTGGTCAATGAAAAATCAGGGAATTTTTGAAATGAAGTTTTCACACTACAAAGCATGTATTATCTTAAATAGCAAAAATTTCCATTAGTTTCAAGTCTCATATCTTATTATTTCTGGAAACCATCAATTATGGCCAGTAAGAGGGGGTGGGGGGTATAAATATTTTGTTATGGTTCGTTACGGGGCGGGAGGGGGGGGGTTGAAGAGGGCCTGCAATCCGTTACGTAATTTAAGTATTATATTAATAATATATATTATTAGTGAGTGTCATATCATGTAATATCAAGTGACATTTAAAGTGATTGAATTGATTTCTTCACTAAAAATGTGATTTTTTTAAAAAAACATCACTGTCATTATCACCGTTTAAAATTTCAGAATTTTAAATATTGCGAAAAATATCGTGAACCATTAAAGTTTAATTACTCTCAATACTTGGAAAATGATATGCTTTAGAATTGGAAATTGTCAAAATTAATGAATTCAAACTTGAAGAGTTACAAAAGAAGCAATTCCAAACTCTGTTTGTGTTATATATGTGTAAAATAAAAATGAGTGATTCATATTAATCATTTTTCATTTATACGAATTCACGGAATTTCAACTCATTTTGTACTCTTCCTGATCTCACTGTATTTTTCCAATTCATCCGTATTCTCTCCGATTCTCACCAACTCTGAGTCGATTCGCTTCACTCATCTCAACTCAGACTCAAGATCGCTCTTCGAAAATTTGAAAAAAATTGACAGTTTCCAAAAAGGAATAATCAAAATTTGAAAATACGTTATTTTGGACAACCCCAATCTAGAGTCTAGACGACAAATGTTTCCTTCTCCATTTTATCGAAAGATGTACACCCGCCGGACCTTCGTCCATTACTAAGTTTTTTTTTATTCGTTTGTTTTGTCACCAGACGCGTATGGTGTTCGCTCCTGATTTTCATCGGGAGTCACCGAATGGAAAGAAATTCCGAACAGCGCGGTCTCGTTAAAAGTTAGAGCCAGAGGACGCTTCTGCTTCCGCTTTTTAACGATCAAACCAGAGACCCGGGAGAAATTCTCAAAGTAATAACGCAAAGAGCATCCAGGCTGTGTTGCTGTGTACATCCATGCAATCGTTGGTGTGTTGAATACTGTCGCTCGACGAACCGTTCAAAAGTCTTTGTCATATCTCATCCTTAAATGGCTGATGTACCGAAGCTAGAAACACTCGAGCGAGCACGTCAACGGGAAACGGAACGAAAATCACTTCCTCTCTTCCTCTGCCTGTCTCCTTCCCACGTGAACAATGTACATACAATTCTTCCTGCATCCTTTTTTTGAGGTTTCCTTAAACGCAAACGTGACCATAAAACGTAGAAACCGATACGTCGATATACTTCACTGCCTTGGAAAAATGATAAATTGTCTTCGACTGTATATAAATCCACGATAGAAGTGTACCCAGTTTATCATGCTCGAAGGTGTGTCGTGAAAGCTTTATTTTAAGGGTTTACTGTTATTGCCTGAGGGGAAAAAATTACTTCGCGAACCAACGACTGAAAACATGTGCCATTAGATGTTTCTGAGGGTCTGGAACCTTTCCGAGAATTCGTAACTTCTCGAGATATAAATCTCTTCATAAAAATTTTAAAGCTTTATTAGAAAGGTGATTTCGAAGCGTTAAATGTGCGATCATTTTTAGATTGAAAATATTTGAAAGTGAACATGTTTAAATTGAAAGATTAAATTCCTATGTTGAGTGGAAATCGGTAGCATATAAAATTTATTTTGATTTACGATGATGAGAGAATTTTACGAGAGTTTCTATGAGTAAGAAAAAGGACATAAAAAAGTATAATCTCTAAAGAGGTGTCTGTAAAAAATAAATGGGAGTTGGAACGGAAAACAACAGGAATAAAATACAAAGACTAAGAGACGATTCTGGGAAAGAAAAAGAAAATAATGTTTACTGAAACAACAAAGTGTTAATTTACTCAAAACACCTGGAAACTGCCGAGCGTAAGATTCCATCCGAGGAAGTTTTTTTTGTTGAATTGTTGTACTTTGAGAGTAACGGATACGCTTACAAATTTAATCGACGACTTTTAACTAAATCGCTTGCAAAGCTTTTGCTTTATAAAGTTGAAATACTCTTCATCATCTATAATTAAATATATTTTTATTTTAATGTGAGAAAAAGTAGGTTAACCTTGAATTCTTTTTATTTTTGAATCAATTTCGAGAAGTATATCTTTCATTCTGTGCAAGACTTTTCAAATTTATATAGCATCAGATTGAACATTATAAATAATCAATCGATGTAATTCTAGAAGGGCCAATAAAATATTTTAAAAGCTTTTAACAATAAAAAGCTGTTTTTGTGGTAAATTTAAGGAAAGGTATTGACACCTAAGCGCAATTTTCTTCCAAATGAAGCTCAAAAGAAAAAAAAAAGAAAACTCATCTGAAACATCCAGTCTTCATTCTTATAATTGCGACGAAAAAGAATAACTTGGGCTAGAACTGACAACTTTCGAAAACCTTATTTGAAAAATTATAAATAAGTGCAAAAATATAAAAAAAAAATCATTCTTTTAGCGAAAAAATATTCAGTGGTTTACAAGCATTATTTTGGTAAAATTCATGATATCTTGAATCGTCAAGAAAAGTATTGACGTACTCTGAGTTTCATTTCGAACTAAAATATTACACATGAATATGTAGATAAATTAATTTATTCAAGAAATAGAATTCTGAAATTCGTCATATATATATTTTCGTATTCTGTGGAAAAAACGGCAAACTTAGATCACGAATAATTCATACAAACAAAAAGTAAGGAATGTATTGAACGAAAATCTCAAAATATTAAAAATTTAATATCGTTAGATTGGAATTTTTTAAATCAGATCACTTAAGTTTCAAGGGATTTAAAATTGAATTATTTTTAATTGAAAGCGTTTAAAATTAAATAATTTAAAGTTGAAAACTAATTTGAATCTTTCAAAGTCAAAAATGGAAAAATTTTCAAATATAAACCTTTAAAATTAAATTATTCTAAAAAAATGTTCATAATAAGAATTAATTTTAAGCGGGCAACATGAAAATTGTCAATAATCTACTACAAAACGTTAATAATTAAATAAATACGAACTTCATTATAACTGAAAAGAGTTCAAGTTACTAAGAATTGTAATATTAAAAAATTTGTATACTCAAATCCCTGAAAATGTCAATTATTTTGGAAAATAAATTTTATTTTGATCATTTTAATTTCCATTGCAAAATCAAAACTTATGAAAGGGAATTGTTACAAATTTAACGTCTAGCATGAAAATTCAGAACTCTTATCGTAACCATTCAAAATTGAAGAAATAAGTAAATTACTGATATATTAATCTTAGATACTTTAATTTTTATCAATTTTTATTTCAAAAAACATTTTTATTATAAATCGTTAAATTTCTAACACTTCATTTAGAATTATTTTTCATTCTTAAAATTTTCCAAACAAGTATTATCCAAATTTAAATTATTAAAATCTTAAACTAATAATTGGACAATTTCAAAATATTATATTTAAAATTAAAATTTAAGAAAAAAATAGAAAACATGGAATGTAATTCCAGTGTTTGAAATCGTACAGTCTTAGGTCTTTCAATTCAAAATTGCTTCTTTTTGAAGTTCAGTTTGAAATTTTCAATTCAAAGTTTTTTAGTTGTAAATAATTTCAATCTGCAATAAATTAATTTTGAAAGTTTCAAGCTGAAAGCTGATGAAAAAGATAACAATTTATTATGATCACAGTTTTGAAAAATTTTGAAAGGGGGAACTTATACAACTCTTATAATATTTGAAATCTGTCTGACTTTTTTATATATTAAACTAAGAAGGTTAAAGGCTCCACTCCTGCTTGGAATTAAAAGATTGTTAATTGCAATAGATTTGAACAATGTCATTATTTTTAGTGAAACTGATATCAAAAGTTGAAGCGATTAAAGGCATTTTCTTCATACCGAGTATTTTAGATGATAAAACAATAAAAAATTTATTAACTGAGGAAGAAAATTAAGAAAACATAGTAAGTAAAACGTTGAATATATTTATTTAAAAAATATTAGTTTCCAATTATTATTATTTTTTTCAATTTTAAAGATTTAAAATTGATCCCGAAGAATTTAATATAATATATTATCCATTGAACACTATTGTTTTCCTTTGACTCGTATGTGCATCTGAAATTTAAATAATAAAACGAACCAATTTAGAGAAATAGGAAAAGAAACGAAAGCATCCAAAATGACATATTCATTTAAATATCTGAAAAAAATCCTGGTAAATTGTCAACTAATTCTGCTTAGTTTGAGAATATAGTTAATCCAACTGCTTTCTTACTTGATGGTAACAAAATTCTTAGTTTGACTACTTAAACCATTTGAGTTAACTAAGAAATATACACTTACTACTTTTCTCAGTTGAAATAACTAAGGAATTAGTTATTTTAACTAAATTATTAATTAATCTAATCGAAGAAAGTCGTAAAAATTAAAACAGTCATGTTCCAACTACTTATCTTGGTTCCCTGCGCCCCCCATGTGTTTTTCTTAGTCAAATTAAATGGTTTGAGTAGTCAAACTAACTAATTTTCAGGATTTTTTTAGTAATAGATATATTTTAAGACCCATTCTTTTTATTCTAAAGAGGCTATACTTTTCTTTATAAATACCCTAGATAACAGGACCATTTGATCTATATTGATATTCTTTCAGTGTCATTTCGGTTGCTAAATTGTAAAAAATTTCAAATAGATAATCTATTCGGTTCAATTTGGACATCATTCAACTTGTGGTGTACCAGGAGTGAGAATTAATTCTAGTCTATGGCGATGATATCCCCTTCAAAGTACTCAACTTTGGAAGCCACAACTTTCTTTCAGGAAACATCCCACTCTCGGAAGCACTCCTCAGAGTTACCTTTCGGAATAGCTAAAAGCTACTTCGTCGCATTTTGTTTTATTTCCTCTATGTCATGAAATTGTTTTCCTTTTAGAGGATACTTCAATTTCCAAAACAGCTAGAAATCACAGTGAGTCAAGTCAGGACTGCATGGGGGCAGCCGAATTCATGTAAGATTGTCTTTCACCAGAAATTGCTGAATAAGCTGCGATGAATGGACATGTACCGAGGGGTCGACCACTCTGATTTTTCGTGTACCAGGAATATATTCCCTAAAGAATATTCGGGAATATACAGAATATATCGGAATATTTGGGAATACAAAGAATATGAAGAATATGAGAATATGTAGGAATATCAGGGAATATGTAGGAATATGAGAGAATATGTAGCAATATGAGAGAATATGTAGGTATATAAGAGAATATTTGGGAATATGAGACAATATTTCGGAATATATTTAAATTATGTATATTAAATTACATATATATACATTCTCACCCTTTCCTTCAAACACGATAATTTTTTTTTATTCATGTCAATTTTGAGGCCTATTTTCTTCATGCTTATATTCAGTTTGCTCAGCATTCTTAACAAATCTTCGATTGACTCTGCCATAACAACCTTATCGTCCGCCAACGCTAACCCACGTACCCTCACTGTACCGAGATCCACAAATAATCATAAATTCACGAAATAATAATAAATGAATAAACAAGTAAATAAGGGGCCATCCGCAAATTAAGTTAATTGTTTTTCTGAAATTTTTAACCCCCTCGCCCCCATTTAAGATACCGTGAGATTTGCTGACCCCTCCCTCCCACTCCAAACCTTGCTAAGATTTTAAAAACTTAGGGAACGAAATATCATATAAAATATAAACTCTGTTAATTAAATAAACGTGGAAGCTTGATGAAATTAGTTTTAGGAAATTAAATGTGTTAATAACAATAAATATTTAGTTACAATTTTAGTACAATTTAGTACAATGTTATAATATCTTCAGTGCCTGAAATGTTGCGAAGTCAGACACACTTTGTGTATTCTATTATTATTATTCTTTAGTCTATAAATTAACAAAATTACTATTTATTTATCGCAGGCTTCACAGACGTTCCCCTTTTTTTTTGGTTTTCACTTAAATGTGAACTGTATTATTAGAACCCAATAAGAAAATCCAACTGTTTTTGGTTCAAAGTCCATTCAGTTTTTTTTGCTTGAAAATTCTACAATTTAATTGCAATTTATTTCCTTCTTGACTAAAAAATTTTTCTTTGGTTGAAAATCCAACTATTTTGTGGAACATTTGTCTATTTGGTTTGAAAATTCTTCTCTTTTTGTAGAAAATCACATTTTCTGGTTAAAAATTCAACTGTTACGTAGGAAAAATCTTATTTTGTGCTCGAAAATTTAACACTATGGTAGACAATTCAATAATTTGGTAGCAAGGTCCACAAGTTGGTAGAAAGCTTAACTATTCGGTCGAAAGTTTAACTACTTTGTTAAAAAACTCATTTTTATAGTTGAAGATTCATAATTTTAGTTAAGAATTAATTTCTTCAGTTCAAAATTTAATTATCTTGTTGAAAATTCTTTTTTTTTTGCTGAAAAATATTTTTTTACTGAAATTTTAAGTATTACATTTTTTGTAAAAAATTCATCTTTGTTAGTTGAAAATTCAACTATTTGGTTGAAAATTCATATTTTTTGTTAGAAAGATAATCCTCTTGGTTGAAAATTAGTTGATGTATTTTGTTGAAAATTCTTCTTTTTGGGTAGAAAATCCATTTTTGTTGTTGTTATAAATGCAACTGTTTGGTTGAAAATTCCACTTTTTGGGTTAAATTCAACTATTTTTGATTTAACATTAAAATATTTTTTTGTTAAAATATCTACTATTACATTTTTTTAGAATTAATCTTCATAGGTTCAAAAATCAAGTCCTTCGTTAAAAAATGAACTATTTTCTTACAAATTAATTTTTTTGTATCAAGATTCATAATTTTAGTTGAAAATTCATCTATTTGGTTGAAAATTAACTGTTTTGTACAATGATCGTCTTTCTGGCTTAAAAATTCAATATTTTGGATGAAGTATTTTTTCTTTATTGTCTGAAAAATCTTTCTTGTTGAAAATTTGTCTTCTTGATTTGAAAGTTTATCTCTTTTGGTAGAAATTTCATCTTTTCTTCAATTCAACTGTCTTTGATTTAGAATAAAAATCTTTTCGTGGTTAAAATATTAACTATTACATTTTTTGTTGAGAATTCATCTTGTTTGTGTAGATATTCAACTAGGTAATTTATACACAGCCCCTTAAATCAGATTAGACCATTTAAAAGTTAATCATTAAAACTTTATTAAGTTGAATAAAAGATATGTAAAATTAAATAATATCAATTCAGAAAACCTAACAATTCCACGTCATAATCGGTCATAATAAAAAAATAAACAGTTTCAAAATTAAAGTAATAATATATATTAAAACTTAAGCAATTTTGAATTTGAAGTATTTTAAACTAACAATCTAAAATTAGTTATCTAAAGTCAATAACTTTTAAACTTTTATGAATGACAAGTAAATTATTATTCAATTTATGTGCAATTTATAATAATTGCATATTATTGCAAAGGCACCAGATACAAAGCTATACAAATACAATCGTTAAACGGAAGGGAAGGAATCGGGGAATATAATATTTCGGAATATTTGTGTATATTTAGGAATACTTCGGAATATGTGGGAATATTTAGGAATATGAGGGAATATTTCGGAATATCAAGAATATTTGAAAATATAAAGAATATCAAGAATATCTGGGAATATTGAAAGAATATATGGGAATATTTAGTGAGTGTACCAGGAATATCAGAGTGGTCGACCCCTCGACATGTACGTTGTGTGGTGTAGGACCTGGTCGCCAATTTTCGGGTTTATACCCAAATCTGGGATCAAAAATTTCGAAACAATAGTTTTTGGAATCTCGATGTCTTCCTATATCTCTCTTACGTTAATTTTGTTTAATTTGAACATTTTATTCACTGCAATCTACTCGTTTTTCCGCATTAATTTTAAACTGGTTTTAATTGGGATGTCCAGATAAAATTGTTCAGAACGCACACTAAGTCCCCACGTCAAATCCGTTTCAGGTACGGTCTTCCAAATTGCACGTTCCAAATCTTGAACTACTTTCCTACGTCAATTTGTTAAACAATTTGGAAATAATGAACTTAGTTCCTCAGATCACGTTTGTGCCAAATTCGAAACAGCGGCAGCGTAACCGTCTAATCCTCTCATGGAGTATTAAAATTTTAATAAAGCTATCATACAGATTTTACATTTTGCTAAAATTTTCTGCTTGACCATTTACAGAAATAATGAAATTCGCATGAAACGCATGACAAACGCGATTTACGAGTAATTTGGTCCTCGTTATATCTCGACTGTGCGGACATTTTCACCGCATCGTCCTGTTTCGCTGGCTCTCTTTTCGGGACAATAAAAAAGTGGAGGGTGGCAAAAAGGGCTGGAGTAAGGGTGTTGGGGGAAGAGGGAGAGGAAACGACGGTTAGGTAAGCCAAGCTCAAAGTAAAAGTGATTCGCGAGTGAGACTCAACTCGGGTAAAACGAATTCGTACTGGGGGAATGGAACGAGTTTTCCGGACGATTTCGCAGGGTATTTATTCGAAACCCCCGTCGACTGATGCGGTTCTCACTCCAAGGATCGACTTTCGACTTGGCTGTTAGTTTCAAGTGCTATCCCTTTCTCCATTTTCCACAAGCTGAGGGGTTCGAAATCCCACCACACCTCGCCAAAGCTGCTTCCTTCAGTCCTTTGAAGCGAGGGTTTTCCATAGCTTTAAAGTATCAGCTTATTCGCGTTTTTTAAATTAAAGTGCATTACACTTTGAAGAAAAGTACTGAGTTGGATTCTTAATTTAGATTCAGAGTGGAAAATTCTTGGTGTGGAAGTTTCAATAAAGTTGCTTCTTTATAGTATAAAGCGGATGAATACGAAAAAAAAGTTAGGGAGAGGCGGCCAAAATGACAGGGTGCGTCAAATGGAAAGTTTTAGATGAATTGTGTATTAGTCCGTAATAGGCTGGTTCGTTTTCCAACTTTTTTCTGATTCAATTTTAATACCCCACAAAAGTTTCCCACCCATACCAAACATTTCACTTACAGAACATTTTTGCGATTGGACAATACCTTCTTTTCGTTCTTTGGTTTTGAAAATTTGAATTTTCAAAAATTCACAAGAGTATTCTATTTGTTCCAAAATTATGTCGAATTTTTCATATATAAACTTATCACTAGTGACATATAATAACAAGTTCAAAATTCAAACAAATAAATTTTGCATGATTCAGGATTTTTTGAAAAGGTGCAAAAAAATGTTTTTTTATTGAGTTGAATGCACATATTTAAAAAAAAGTTGAATATGTGAAACCTCAAATTACTTCAGCTTGAACCAAAGAATCATGCCATTAGTTTGCTTTTATAAACAAAATTGTGGTGGTGTTCGACTTATTAAAGTTTCTCCCAAATGTATGCATTTAATTCAACCTAAAAACATGTTTTTTGCAAATGTTTAAAGAATTATAAACTGAGAAAATTTTTTTTGCATTTATAATTTGTCATTCTTTTTCAATAATGAAAACTATTTATATGGAAAATTCGCCATATCTAGTCCGAATTTAAAGTTTATTTCAAAAGTGAAATGTATGAAATTCTGCATTTACACAATGGAGCATATTCTAGAAATAGTTTTCTAGAAATTTCTTATTTAACAAAGAAAATATAAAAAACTTTTTATATACTTTTGAAGGCAATAACATTCAGACAACAAAAATTTCATTCTACTGAAAATGCTTACGATCTAGAAAAAAATACATTAAAATGAATCTTAGCATCATTAATTGAATAGAATCATTTCACACGTTTTTATGATCAAATTTGTCAACAAATTGGGGGAACAAATGCTCTATTTTCTCATTTTTCAGTATGTAAGATTCGTATTTTCAGTAGAATCAACTGCTTATATGTTACTAAAGCCTCGTGCTGTGATACATTCAAGTAAGACAGTAACTTTCCGTTGTTTAAAAAATTTAAAAAATAAACGCGTCATTTGGTCATTTTTCTATATACAATTTTCGTATTTTCATCAGAATCAACAAAAATTTTACACCAATAAAATTTTGCTTCGACGCTTCAAAATAAGACATCAATTTTGTAATATTTAGACAAATTTTATAAACAAATGCACCATTTTGCCAATTTTTAGACGGCAAAATTCATATTTTCCATAGAATCCACTACTCATGTGTTCCAAAGCAGCCAAAGCCTTCTCCTGTGATACTTTGAGTTAGGAAATAATTGTTTATTGTTTAAATAAATTTATTAAACAATAATTCCGTAACAATAAATTATCGCATGAAAAACCCCTTGGTAATAATACTTTCAGATGATTATACTGGAAAAATTAAACAAAATATATTTGCTGAAAAAGGAGGAACTCTGGACTTTGTTGACTTCGCTAATTTAGATAATGAGTGATTGTTATTTAAAAAGCACAACGAAACAGCCCAAGACCATTACTGGAATATTTGTGGTAGATTCTGTTAAAAAAACGAGGCTCACATATTTAAAAATGCCAAATAAAGCATTTGTTTATTAAATTTGTTAAAAAAATGAATCATTATTGCCTAACTCAAAGTACCACAGCCAAAGGCTTTGGCAATATATCAGCAGTTGATTCTTCTGGAAAAAGAAAACTCATCTGCTGAAAAAAGTAAAATAATAGATTCATTTATTAAATTTGTTTAAATAATTTTACATTGTTGTCTAGAAGCAAAAGACTGCATTTTTCAAAAGAAGTTCATTTTCAGACAAGAGAGATGAATTTTCAACCAAGAAATATAAAATTTCTATCATAAAAGATGAATTTTCAATCCAAAAGGACGAATCTTCAATAAAATAGTTTAATTTTCGACCCAAAAGATGACTTCAATAAAATAGTTGAATTTTCAACAACATAATTAATCTTTCGTCAAAATATATGAATTTTTTACCAAATAGCTGAATTTTTAACCTACAGAAACGAATTTTCAATTAAGAAAATTAATTTTCTAGCGAAAGACGAGTTTTTAATAAAATAGATCAATGTTCAACCAAATAGATGAATTTTCAACAACAAAAACGAATAATCTACCAATTAAATTCAACGAAAAAAATGAAATTTTCAAGAAAATAGTAGAATTTTTAACCAAATAGATGTATTTTGAACAAACAAGATACACTTTCTACCCAAATAGACAAATTTTTAACAAAATGGTTAAGTTTTTAAGCTAAACCGAAAAAGAAGAATTTTCAACAAGAAAGTTAATTTTCAATCAAGAAAGTTAATTTTCAATCAAGAAAGACGAATTTTCATCGAAATAGTAGAGCTTTCAAATAAAAAAGATAAATTTTCAAACAAAAATGGAACCGTTAAATTTTCAGTTAAAAAAACTAATTTTCAACACAAAAACACGTAGTTTTAACAAACAAGATTAGTTTTTCACCCAAATAGATGAATTTTCAACAAAATACATCAACAAATTTATTCAACTTTAAACAAATTAGTTGATTTTTCAAACAAAAAAAAATCAATTCTTAACGAAAAATGTAATATTTAATATTTCAACATAAAATAATTTCAATTTTTAATCAAAAACAGTTGAATTCAAACAAAAAACACACGAATTTTCAAGAAAATATAATTATAATTGATTAATTCATTAACTGATTCTTAATTTAGAACCAAAAAAGATCAGGTTTCATTTGAAAATATAAGTTTTTACCAAAAATGGTAAAGCTACATTTTCAGAAAAACATTAACTCTCAACTAAAAAAAAAACGAATATTTGGCTAAATAGTTAATTTTTGACCAAAGAAATGAATTTTCAACTGAAATCATGAATTTAAAAAAATGATGTTACAAGAAAAGAGTTAAAAATGCAACCAATGAGTTGAATTTTCAATCAAAAAGTTAATTTTTCAACCAAGAAGATTAATTTTCTACAAAACCGATGAATTATTAACAAAATACATGAATTTGCAACATTGCACTTAAATTTTTAACTCAAAAAGATGAATTTGAGGCAAAAATGAAATAGTTAAATTCTCGGTTGAAAAATTAGTTTCTAACGAAAAATAAAAGGTATTTTTAACAAAATAGTCAAATTTCAACTGAAGAGATGAATCTTCAATAAAAAAATAAATTTATAACAAAATATTTCCTGCAAAAAAATAAAACTTTCCAGCAAATAGTAGAATTTTTGACCAAGCGAGATAAATTTCGAAACAAAAATATAATGTTAGACTTTTTCAATGAAAAAAATTAACTTTTAACCAGGAATAGTTGAATTTTCTTATTGGTTTCTATTAATTAAGTTAAAATTTATACGAAAAAACGAGAAAAAGGGGAATTTTCTTGAAAACAGGACTTTTAATGGACAGTCCCTAATCTGTTAAAATCTGCGTCTAAGTTATTTTTCAAGTTATATCAATCTTCGGAAATGAAAAAAATATTTAAAGGATTTGATTAAAAGTATTCACAAACTAGTACCAAACAGTTTTAATTCATTTTTCATTGTTCGATTGGCGGTTAAATGAAATTCCATTTATATTTCGCATTTAAAAAAGGGGGTGAATCCAAAATCATTGAAAATAGCGTCACGTAATATATGGACGCTTCTTACTGTATAATCTTTCTAATTTCAACGCGTAAAATATGAATTCGTAATTCATATTCATTACCTCTGTTTTCAAAGTATCAGAAGAACATTCACAAACAGAATCAGAAGCTCTCACCGACTTAATTGCACTCTCTATCCCCAAGAATAATTTTACTCATTTACATTCACCCTGCTGGAGTACTTTCCCGCCAACATTGTGGAATTAACACTGAGTGAATGCACCTCCGGTTCCGGTATGCCTTTGGCTTCGATTGGACTGTGTGCAACGTGGCTTTCCTACATTACTCAAAGGTAAACTTGTTAGGTAAACGGCAAGCAGAATGCACTTCGACGCGCTAAGAGAGTTAAGGAGTCGAGTCATAATGTACTGATGTTCGTTAAGCACATATAATCGTTTAAGTACCGGGAAATTGTCAAAAAATAGAAAAACAGGAAATATTGCGTTACGATGCAATGCGACCCAATAATTGAAGCAGGGAAAGTTAAAGGGCTCACTTTTTGGTGGAATTGAGCTTTCTTTAGTGATCATACTTTCTTGCTTTGCCACACATATTTCAGTGAAAAAATTCAGGGTTTGAATTTTTCACCCGAAAATGCAGTATTTAAATGTACTCAAATATTTTAAAATTCTAAAGAATTCAAACTAAATAAATGAATTATACCTGCTGAGGCCTCGGTGACGTAATTGGTTGACGCTCCACTAATGTATAGTGGCGTTCCGGGTTCAAATCCGGGCTGGGGCAGATTTTCTGGCGTTAACATGCTCTAAAATAGAAATAACATCTTTCAAAAATTATCTAAAATATTAATTTTTTCTAACAATTTGATGATCATTCTATGATTTAGACAAGTATTTAACAATTAGAGATATTATTATCAAAATACGGCTGCGAAGTACTATAAATGTAATCACTAGAGTAAGAGCACCACTTCTTGGCACCCCCCAATTGCTGGCAACCTTGTCTGATTTTGTAGATAATACATTTTTTATCATGTTTTGCCATAATTAATTTAATTCTACTATCATTTTTACATACAATGTACATGTTAATTATTCACAGCAATGAAGTATGTAAAATAAAATAAATTCACACCTGTTTTTTTGGCATGCCAATAATAGGGCTAAGGTGCCAAGAATTGGTACCCCTACCCTATGGGTTTATTTATATTTCCTCATTTTATGAGCATTTTGCTCCCTCATAGGTATCCAATGAATTTGCTTCTTCATAGAGGTAGGTTTTTCCCGAACCAAAGAAAACAATGGATACTTTCACTTTTTTTCAAGCTTATGTTTCTGTCTTACCGAAAATCTTATTTTCAGAAAATCAGAGGGCCCAGCAAAATGTCAATTGATGTTCTCTGTTAAAATGAACAACTCTTTAACTAACGGTAGTTTTATGTTTCTAATTAAAACCTCACAGAGAAAATGTAACTTTTTTAACTTTCTGAGTAGCTATTGATTAATCAAGAATGATCAGTGTTCACCGAAAGTTCTTCAATAGATCAATCCACGCATCTCCAAGACGCAAACAATTACACGAAATGCAGTACTATTATACTCCCAATATAAAAAAATCCTCTTATAAACAAGGAAACTAATTTTTTTGAAAAATTTTAAAACGACATTGGTAGGTTACGATAGGTCATGAAAGTTCTTAATTTGGGAAAACGATGCGTCTTGAAGACGCGAACAAACATATCATATACGTTATTGTTGTAAAGATGGTCATTCGTAAGGTCACTCGACGTGTTTCGGAGACGCGAACAAACATGGCCGATACAGTACTCTATTACTCCTAATATGAACAAAATTTTTCTCATATAAACAGAATACACACATTTTTTTGAAACTTTATAGATCGGTACTGTTGGGCCATTAAATGTTCTTCAATAGGACAACCGATGCGTCTCGAAGACGCGAACAAATACACTACACATAATATTGTCGTATTTTGAATACCAAAAAAGTGTTTCTGATATAAAAAGATTAAACCATTTTTTTGCAACTTCATATGGTTCATCAATAGGTCAATCGATGCGCCTCAAGGACGCGAACAGATACACTGCATAGAATATTGCTGTATTTAAAATATCAAAGAAGTTTTTCTCATAAAAACAGAACACACACATTTTTTTGAAACTTCATAAATCGGTTCTGGTGGGTCATAAAATGTCCATCAATAGGACAACCGATGCATCTTAAGGACGCAAACAAATACAATACACATAATATTGTCGTATTTTGAATAACAAAAAAGTTTTTCTCATATAAAAAGATTAAACCATTTTTTTGAAACATCATAAACCGATACTGGTGGGTCATAAAAGGTTCATCAATAGGTCAATGGATGTATCTCACTGACGCGAACAGATACACTGCATATAATATTGCTGTATTTGAATAATCGAAGAAGTTTTTCTCATATGAACAGAAAAAAAAACATTTTTTTGAAACTTCATAAATCGGTACTGGTGGGTCATAAAATGTTTATCAATACGACAACCGATGCGTCTCAAGGACGCAAACAAATACATTACATATAATATTGTCGTATTTTGAATATCAAAAAAGTTTTTCTGATATAAACAAGGTAATTTTTTTTCAAATATCTAATCGCAAAAAAAAAACTACTTCTAAATGGCCGATGTACCTCAAAATCCTATCAGACCTGGATATCAGTCGGGGCTACAATTCTTCCAAATTCCATGATCATAGCTCTCTTACTTTCTGAGATATGGTGGACAGAAAAAAGTTACATACACACAAACGGACATTTAATAAAATTGTATTTGTGAACTCCAGGGGTCGAATTATATCCAAATATGTCAAGAAATTATATTTGAAAATTTAGGTCATTACAAACCTCCCTCTATCAGGAAGCAATTAAAAAGGTTGCACTGATACTACAAATTATCCTTTTTTCCTGTTAAATAACGTTATTTGTTCATAAAATTATGAAAATATGCATTTGAGATGTTTTTTTTAAGGATGTATGAACTATTTTCATTCATAATGCCATGAAAAGCAAACGGTGCTAAGTCCATTTCGAATTCTATCGCCATGTCTATTAGATTATATAATTTCTAACTTTAAAAAATTAGAGTTAGGGTAATAGCGCACTTACTAAAAACTAAGTTATCTAATTGGTTTTATTTTTTAAATAAACAATTTTTTCTTACCAAAAAGGCGTAATTCTTTATGTCTTTCATAATTTCCTACAATCACAGAATTAATTCATTATTTACTTATTATTTCGATAATAAGTTGAAGAAATTTAAATTTTTATGAAGACTCTAAAATGTTTTGCGTCAGTCCTTAATTGAAAATGACTTAGTTTTTTTAATTAAAATCTTCAAGGAATATCTTAGATGATATTGAATAATTCAAACATCCTTAAAAACAATTTTAAGTAATAAACGTAAATAATTTAAATTTATCAGGGATTCTACAACCTAAAACTTCTGACAAAATAAGATATTTAATAGACATTGAGCATGGTTTGAAATTCAATAATTTTATTTTGAATCGCAAATAATGAGGGTTGACAAAATTTAAACTTGGAGTGTTGATATCTTAATCATTGTTAATAATTTTAGATCATAATACTTTAGAAAACTCTTACACGTTCAACGCTAGAAAATACAAATTTAGAGAACTTGAAATTTCAAAATTTAGTTTCCGCTTTTCCTAATTCTACATATTCAAATTAATTTAAGCTTCTATATTTATAGAGAACAATGTTTTATTTTTTTTGAACGCGTTTTAAAAAAGTGCCAATTTTTAACTAAACAAAATTAAATTTTACATTGATTATTCTAAATTATACAGTTTCAACTTCAATCGTTCGAAATGAAATATTTTGAATTCGGGAAGTTAAAGTTTTAGTAATTTTAGCTTCGAAACATTAAAAATAAATGATTTATGATAATATTAATCCTGAAACTTTTAACATTGAAATCTGTTGAAATAAAAGTGTGAGAAAGTGTATAATTAAGTATTTAATTTTAAAGATGGTGTCTATACGTCCAGAAATTTGAATTTTAATGTTTCTAAATTAAAAAAAAAAAAAAACTTAGGAAAATTTTCTTAAAATTAAAAGTCACATTGTGTTTAAATCCAATTTCGTGCGATTAAAAATGAAAGCACCCTCGATGAATTTTGAATCGATAAAGGCCGTATTTATGGAAGGTCTCAAAGGATACGTGAAGGGCACGATAAATTAAGGGGTGAATCCACATTATAATTTCAAACAGAACCCATGAAATTTAATACGTTACACATAATAGGATTCTATAGGAATTTGACTGCTCTCGGTTGTATTTCATGGCTTATATTTAATGGAATTTAAAGGGGATGAAAATATTAATTTAAATCTTGTTTTGTATTCAGCTCGTATTTCGTATCTGCAGGTATTCGAGACTTATTAGTTTTATTTACATTTTTCTGAAATTACTGTTCAATGATTAAAATTTTTGAGACCATTTTTTCAAGATTTGAAAATTGTATCTACGGCTATTTGTAGTACACGAAAACTCAAACAATTTATCCTGAAGCTTTTTTCGATAAAGAGAAAATTATTAGAGTTATAGCATTTTCAATATCCAAAAGAACAAACGAAAATGAACATTTTAAGCCAAATAACGCACGATATGAACAAAAAGAGAAAAAATAATAATAACGTTGATTTTTGAAAGCCCTGCAAGTTCATCATAACTGCTTTTTGATTTTTTTTTTCAAAAATCGAAAATTAAAACTTTGGTCGCACAAAAAATAATGAAAAATCAGAAATACCATTTTGCGGTCAAACTAGGCAAGACACGAAAAAAGATGAATCAACAATAAAGGATCTAAATATTTGTTATCAATCACTTTTTTATAGGACACGTAGTTTTTGTTTTATCCGTAAAAAACGTTAAGAATGAAAAAATTCTGTTTTCGGGCAAATAACGCAAGCTACGAAAGAAATAAGACAAAAGTTTTTCACCCAAAAAAAAGCTACAAATTTGTTATGAATTCTTTTTTGAAGGAACGCATAGTTTTAGTTTTATTCGTAAAAAATGAAATTTACAATACAAAAATGAAATTTTTGGACAAACGGCATGAGCTACGAAAAAAAAATTAAACAAAAGTTGGTCAGTCAAAAAAAGCTACAAATTTGTTATGAATTATTTTTTGAAGGTACGAGTAGTTTTAGTTTTATTCTTAAAAAATAAAATTAAAAATTAAATTTTTTGACAAACGGCAAAAGCTACGAAAACAAATTAAACAAAAGTTGTTCATTCAAAAAAAGCTACAAATTTGTTATAAATTGTTTTTTGATGGAGCTCGTAGTTTTATTTTTAATCGTAAAAAATAAAATTGAAAATAAAGGAATTAAATATTTGGACAAACGACACAAGCGATGCAAAAAATTAATCGGCAAAAGTTGCTCATCTAAAAAAAGCTACAAATTTGTCACGAATAATGTTTTGATAGGATGCGTAGTTTTTGTTTTATTCGTAAAAAATAAAATTAAAAATTAAGAACTGCAATTTTTTGAAAAACGACACAAGGAACGACAAAAAATTAAAAGACATAAGATGTTCACTCAAAAAGGATTTACCAATTTGTTAGTAATAATGTTTAGGTAAGACGAGCAGATTCTCTTTCAATCGTGAAAAATAAGAGTATAAGATAAATTTTTTTTTTAGAAAAATGAGAATATATTAAGAATAAAAACATTAGAGTATTGGAAAAGGGACACAAGATGCAATAAAATGTTCAATAAGAAAATTGTTTTTTTCATAGGATGCGTACTTTTTTTTAAGTATAAAAATAAGACAATGAAAATACGTGCGTTTCAATACCAACGCATATTATGAATTTTAATAAAATAAATTATGTATAATGTAATGCAAAAGAAGAAACGAATAATAAAGTAATCATGATAAATAAAATTTGTACTTCATTTTGCAATATCTGAGTAGGCAATCCCAGGCCGAGGTACGTAAATAAATGTAATATACATACATTTGAGATGAAATTGTTGAACATAATGTAGAAAATTTCAAATTTTGGAAAAAATCGAGTGCGAATCACGAGCTACCTGATAAGAATGTGTTCTTTAAAGCCAAAGGAGCTTTAACAAAGAAGAATTCACAATTACCAAATTAAATTTGTCGAATTTTCAACCAGAAAAAAATTTTTCATCCAAATAGATGAATTTTCCACGAAATAGTTGAATTATCAACCAGCAAATGAAGTTTCAACCAAGAAGATGACATGTCTATCAAAAAAGATAAATTGTCGACAAAAAATGAAATAGTTTAATTTTTGGTTAGGAAAATTAATTAAAAAAAAAAATCCAATTTTCAACCAAAGAAATGTATGTTCTTCCAAAAAGGGGAATTAATCACCCAGAAGATTAATGTTCTACCACAAAACACAAAGTTTCAACAAAATATAGAAAGTTCTCTTAAATAGTTGAATTCTTAATTGAAGAAGATAAATGTTCAAACAAACATGTAATACTTAAATGTTCAGTTGAAAAAAATAATTTATAACAAAAAAAAAATTTAAACGAAATTGTTATATTAAAAACAGGGTTTTTTAACTAAAATGATGAATAATCAACCAGAAAAATTAATTTTTAAACGAGAAGAGCAACTTTGCACTAAGCAGTAGAACTTTGAAGAAAAAGTTTTTTCAGTCGCTTCACACGAATAGCGAAAATCTTGAAAACTTAATCAAATCGTTACATCAGGAGAAAAACCTTTGGACCAACGTAAGGTTGACAGAATTATTCGAGCAAGAAACTAATTTAAATACCCTGTGAATTCCGGATTTTTCCGTTTTTCTTTCTAGGAGGTATTCGTCATGAAAAATATCGAAAACGTCTAAAGTATCAAGTTTTGAAGTGAAATTTGTCATATTACAGGATCAAGATGTAAAGAGAAGTTTAAATTTTGAATAGAACCATCAAAAGTTATCCCTTTGTGGTAATTTTTTTTAACTGTTATTTAAATGCAAATAATGCAATGTATGTAGAAAAATGCTTATTTTTCATTTATTGTGAAAATACCATTTTGACTTTTATTTAACAATTAATTTTACGTTTGCTCATGTCAAATAAAAATTGAAAGAATGTTAAATACGTCTGTTTTGATCAAATAAAATGTTATAATGTAGATTTTGAATTTTTTACTTTTATCATGCACATGAATATTACATTTTTCTTACTCTTGAACTTTATAAATAAAATTTTGATATACAAAAAAAAATAATTTAATACATTTATTTGAAATATGTCCAGATAAACGTGGTAAATTGAATGTTATAGAAAACTAAAATTAAATTCAAATATTCGAATTCAAATTTCTAATGTTAAACAAATATTGAAAGTACGGTTTCGGATAAATCCACACGCGGCAAGCAATATTTTGTTAATGGGAAAAATAATATACTATTTCTGAAGAATTATAAGTAAATGAAAAAAAGAGTATCATTCATATTGAATTTCCTGGAATTCTCATGCTATTATAAAGAAACTTTTGCAGACCATATAAAACGTTCTCAAATCATATGAGATTTTCTGTAAAATTTATTTAAAAATTTTGGAAAATGAATCGAGTTTTTTTCTAAAATAAGGGTGATTAGCACCGTTTATTTATCCCTGGTATTGTAAATAAAACTAGGAGCTAAATCGCTAAAAAAATTATCTGAATTAGATATTTTTATTTATTTTATAAATGAATAACACTGTTTGACAGAAGAAGGAACATTCGTAGTATCAGTACAAAATTTGTTAATTGTGATAGTAGTATCTCCAATTTTTAAATACTTGCAAAGATCCTATAATGACGTTCGAATTCTGAAAAAACTGGAATATTTTATTATAATTAATTCATTTATCATGAATTGTTTGAAATTTTTAAATATTTCAATACATTTAGGTACTACATTTCAGAGTAAAAATTCAAAATCCTAACTTGATGATTGAATGATTGTATGATTTTTGAAGCAAACTTAATTTGTCAACAAATGGACTAAGCACCGTTTAGATTTCCCTAGTTCAATTACGCTTATAGCGAGGATGAGATGTGGGTGCATGGAGGGTTTTAATAGGTTCTGGCTCTCTAGGGAAAAGAGGATGTGTGAACTATGTGGCAAGGGGGATGCAAGAGTAGAGCACTGGTTGGAAGAGTGCGTAGAGGTGGAAAGGAGTGGGATAAGCATGGGGGTATTGATGCATGAAAGGGGGGACAAAAGGGCAGTAGCATGGGTGAAGGGAGTGTTGGGTAAGATGGAGAAGAAGAGAAGGAAGGAGGAAGAGGAATGGAGAAGGAAAGATTGTAAATAGAAGAGGAAGTAGATATGAGTAAACTGTAAATATTGTAAATAGTAGATAAGTATTAGGTATTATCCGCGGAGGCAGAGCTTGGCAATGCGAGGCAAAACGAGAAAGTAGGGACACGCGTGCGAGGCGTGGCCAAGCGAGGAAGGCAAGGCGGTAAGAGCGAGCGGCAATAGAGATAAGGTGTGGATGGATGTTAGTTTTTAAGAAAATTCTGTAAAAAAATGGAAGTGTAAGCAATTCAATTTTTCAAGGCCAGCAGGCTGAAAAATAAACGTTCATCTATCTATCTTAAATAGAGAAAATAAACAATTTTCTTTTTTTAGTTTATTAGGTTTTGTCAACATTTTAGTGATTCGAAATATTTTAGAAATTTATATTAGAAAGATGAGATATTTCAATTTAATATAATCTTTTTAGTATTTCTAAATACTTGAAGAGTTTCAAATTGAACTGGAAAGTTTTTCCAGGTTTCAATAAATCCTCGTAATCCACCACGTACGAGCCATCTGAGTAGTCTTAGCACAAAATTTTGTGCAAGATTACAAATTTTTCTAAGGGACCAAAAAAAAAAAAAAAAAAATTATACAATTTTTACTGACTAAATTTGTTTCGCCAATTTATTGAGGTTATCCAAAAACAACGTAAGACGACTTAGATGGAGGGGTGTTCGGTAAAATGTGACTGTTTCTTATGAATTAACAAAGTAGTTCAACTTTTTATGAAGCAGTGGACAAAAAGATGGAGTTTCAACAAAAAATGTAATAGTTGACGTTTTAACCAAGAAAATATTTTCATTTTATATTAAAAATAGTTGAATTAAACAAAAAAGACTGAGGATTTTCCTTTTTAACGAAAAGATATGAAATTTTGAGCAAACAAGATGAATTTATAAATAAAAATTACGATTTTTCAACAAGAGGTGAATTCTGAATAAAGAAAGATTTATTAGTCAAAAAATGAAAAATATATAATAAAAAATGTTAACTTTTTTAGTTAAAAAGAGGAGCTTTGTGAAAAACGGTTGAATTTTTAACCCAAAAGATCAATTTCCTACCAAAAAAGACGAATTAAAAAAAACTCTAATGAAATAGTTGAATTTTCAACAAATTTAATTAATTTTCTATACCAAATAGTTAAATTTTTAACCCAAAAAATATCATTTTTCAACCCAAAACAAATACGTTGAATTGCTATTAAAAAACTAATTTTCTGCATAAAAATGGAATTTTCTACCAAACAGTTGAATTTTCAAGCCATAAAGACATATCTTCTACAAAACATTTGAGTTTTCACAAAAAGGTTAATTTTCAACCAAACAGTTGAATTTTTAATTAAATAGTTTAATTTTCATTCAAACACTTTAATTTTTAGTTATAACAATTAATTTTTAAGCAAAAAACGAATTTTCAACAAATTAGTTCGATTTTCAATGAAAGAGATAAATTTTCAACTAAAATTATGAATATTTAACCAAAAGAATAAATTTTGAAGGAAGTGATTCAACTTTGAACCAAGAAATAAGAATTCTCAACAAAATACTTCAATCCCCAAATAAGACAGATTAATTTTCAACCAAACAGTTGCATTTTCATTTAAAAAAAATTTAGAGTTTTTAACAAAATACATAAATTTTCAACGAATTAACTGAATTTTCAACTGAAAAAGATAAATTTTAAACCAAAAATAAAAGAGTTAAATTTCCAGTTAAACTTAACTCGAAAAATCTGCCCGCCGCGGATTCTCTACCCGGAGCTATAAAATCCTAAAAACGATTTGAAGCATACCTTGGAACCTTTTTTTTCGGATTGGAAAAGGGGTTCGTTGTGAGTGGTATGGGGGGGTGTGGGCCACATACCTTTTATCCTTCAGAATATGTTTTATCTCATTTTTCCTCCCCTTTTAAGTTCAAACCTTTAAAATGAATTATTATTTTACAACATTTAATACATTTTTTAAAAGAAAAATCTGACAATAATTTTTGTCATTTTTCTTGAAAACTTTCAATTTTAAGAAAAAAGTATAACAACAAGAAATATGTGTTTTAATAATATCTATAACTTTTATGCACAATATTTTTATATCAGATTAATATTCTCAGAAATTTTTTGAAAAACTAATTTTAAAATAATTTAAATAGATAAATAACATAGCTTATATTGATCTGCGCCAAAAATTCTTTTGAATATTTTAACTGCGATAAAAAAGCAACCCCTAAGCCCAGTATCAAATCAATATTCTCATGTGACCTTTACGAAAGTATAACCTGAATTTCATTAGATAATTAGAAAAATGTGAACAAAAGATTGATGAAAATCGGTTAATATTTTTAGTAATAAAGGAAATATTTAAGTGCATACAAAATTAGAATCACTAAACTATCTGATAAAGCTAATGCAGCCGAATAAAATTAAATTTATTATTATATTACTAAATTTGATTTTTTCTTCACCGGCTCTAATCCTCTAAGAATGGGAAGGTGACGCGAAGCTAGCAACCGCCCCACAGTGGGCTGAATCGGGAATTTACTATTCAAAATCATCTACAGCCTACAATTCTTAACCGATTTTCAATTGTCTTTTTTAGAAGTGATAAGCGATAGTTACACAAGAGCGTTTATGGATTAGATTTTTCATTTATTGTTATTTTTCATTTTTTATATAAATAAACAAAGAGAGAAAATGAGATATTTTTTAATTATTAGTTTTTATCTTCGAATCAAAAACTTAATTAATTCCATTCTCGACGAAAATGAATGTCAAAGTATCCAAAGAATATGAATAATTTACAAGATATCGAATCTAATTGTTATAAACAAATTATATGATCCAAAGAATATAAATAATTCACAGGATATCGAATCTAATTGTTATAAACAAAATATGATAACAAAATATCAACATATTGGAAATTTTGCTTGCAAAGTATATTTGTAAGTTGAAATTGCTTGATTTTATCAACAGGATCATGTTTGATCATGAAAATTTGTTGTATGGTATAATTTGTTTATTTTTTAAATGATTGAAAAGGACAACTTGCAAGCTAATTCTTCTAGAACATCACAAAACATTTTCAATGATATCATTCGGAGGCAATAATCAAAAACGATCACTTCCTATCTATAAATGGTCAAACTATGCATTTGTTTATCAAATTTGTTTATGACATAAAGAAATAATATCGATTGACAATTCTTCGACACTAAATATCACCACTTATGTAATTTCAAGACGTTTAGAAAGATAAACGATCACTTTCTATCTATAAATGGTCAAACTATGCATTTGTTTATAACATAAAAAAATAATATCGATTGACAATTCTTCTTCACTGAACATCACCACTTATGTGATTTGAAGACGATTAGAAAAAAAACTATTATTTTCTGTCTATAAATGACCAAATTATGAATTTGTTTATAAAATAAACAAATAATATCGAATGACCAATCTTAATCAGTGAATATTACCACTCGTATAATTTAAGGGTACTAAGAAAGAAAAACGATTACTGTCTGCCAGTAAACGCCTAAACTATACATTTGTTTACATAATTTCTTTATAAAATGAACAAATTATACCATAAAACCAATTTTGATGATCAGACATGATCCTGTTTATAAAATCAAGCAATTTCACCTTACAAATATACTTTACAAGAAAAATTTCCAATATGCTGACATTTTGTTAATATGATTTGTTTATAACAATTAGATTCGATATCCTGTACATTATTTATATCCTTTGGATACTTAGACATTCATTTTTGTCGAGAATGGGATTAATTAAGTTATTGATTAGAAGATAAAAAATAATAATTAAAAAATGTCTCATTTTCGCTCTTTGTTTATTTATATAAAAAATGGAAAATTACAAACTAGCTGTGAATTCGATCTCGAGTGTTTCCACTTTGTTTGTATTTATAATTATATTTTTTTAAAATATTTTTCATTATTTTTATTATTTATAGATTTTTCAAATATGATTAAGTGCTCAGAAAAAATGCAACAAATATTTTTAGAAATACTTTGGTCAGTTTCAAGATATTAGTCGGAAAAATAAGCCCTCCAAATTTCATCAATTCATCTGCGACCGTTTTCAAGTTATCGTGTTCACAAAAAAGCGTGACATCCACACATCCACACACACACACACACATCCGGACAATTGCTTAGAACATTGTATTAGACATTTTTAAATTGGGCAAGGTTCAATTAAATGAATTTAAAATTTTTGGAAAATGTTACCATTACAAAGCTTCCTCTAAGAGGAAGCAAAATTGAAAAATCTAATCCATAGACGCTCTTGTGCAACTATCGCTGATTACTTCTAAACACGAAGTAGTATAAGGAGATCCAACTCTATGGGCCATTTCGGAAAGTTTAACCCCCATTTTTCCGTGCCCAAATCCTATAGCACTTCAGATAACGTATTCTAGCGCCTCTTGTGGAAAACCGTTATAACATAGGTTTTGCCGTTGGGTTTCAACAGTTTCAAATTTTCGCATGAGAGGCGCTACAATACTTAATCTGGTATGCTGTGGGTATGCTATAGGAAGTGGGCACGGAAAAATGGGGGGTATCCTTATATTAGAGTTGGATCTCCTTATACTACTTCGTGCTTCTGAAGAAGAAAATTGAAAACCGGTTAAGAATTGTAGGCTGTAGGTGATTTTGAAATAACTGCTCTATGACAATATTTTGATGTTTTTTGTGAAGCAGATGTTTGCTTATATTTCAGACGTTTTCCGATATCTTCTGTTCTGGGAAAAATGTCTTCTAGTACAACCAGAGCAAAACTTCGGGACTGAGCAACCTACAAACAAGACCTTTTTCGAAAAGATTTTTTTTTCCTACTAAATCAGGGTGGTAAGATGGGGCAGCAAGGATGTAGAGCGTCAAAGGCGCTGGAGTGGATAAGGGAATCAGCGGGAGTAAAAGGATGGGGCGGGTGGAGGCGAACCATGGCAGGGAGGTGTTAGTTTGTAAGTGGGGTGGGGGAAGGGTGTAGCGGGACTTGGTATCGATTACTGCGAGTTTCCACGGGGGGACGCGAGAGAGACGTAAAGTAGGGTTTACAATTGAGAGCTACGGAAAGCTGAGGCGAAAATAACACCCCATAACAGCATAATGGACTTAGCGTCGCTCCAAGCTAACCTAACCTAACCCAACCTCTCGAACCACGACTCGCGTTAACGGGGCGCACGGAATTGGACTTTGGGGAAATCCCTGATGCTGTGTAGGGTTGGCGTGCTGCAGCAGCTCTGAATCTCTGATTCTCTGATGCTGCAGTTTCCTCGATGCCCAATGGCTCGCGCCGCTGTTGATTGTAAAGCATACTTAACGCGAAAACGCAACAGCGGACACGGATTTCGCATTTGGTCCAGAACCCCTGGGGGTTCGATATACTGGGGTATATCGTAACTCTTGGATGAAATGATGAAAGTTTTAGTTGTGAGGCAGGTGAACTGGGGTCAAGTAGAGAGTTTTTCGTATATTGGGATTCTGTTGTGAGTTTCCTGTTTGGTATGATTTGTGTGGAGCTGTGGAGGCTACCTGTTGAGTATTTGGGAACTGATAGAATACAGAAGCAGATGTTCAGATGAACTACTTTTCTACTTGGAATTACAATTTCAATTGATTTATTATTGTAAGGGAGCGTCCATTAACGTGAGGCTTTTTCAGAAGAAGGGGATTCGAACAATTTTATGAATCCTTACTGCTGGGGGGGGGGGGGGATCCAAACCATTTATTACGTAAGTTTCCTCTTCCTAATTATTTAAAGAAATGTAATCTTGTGGAATCCCTAGGAATCCATGCAATTCTTTAAAATTCTGTTTACTCTCTTGACAATTTTTTAAACCTTTGTCAATTTTTGCTTCCTCATAGAGGAAGCTTTGTAATGGTAACATTTACCAAAAATTTTAATTCATTTAATTAAACCTTCCTCAATATAAAAATGTCTAATACAATGTTCTAAGCAATTTTCCAGATGTGTGTGTGGATGTGTGTGGATGGTTGCACATAAATTGATGAAATTCGGAGGGCTTATTTTCACCACTAATATCTTCAAACTGACCAAAGGATTTCTAAAAATATTTATCGCATTTTTTTAGCCCTCAATAATATTTTAAAAATCGGTTTTTTATAGTAAAACTTTTTCCATCAGCATAATTCAAAGTTGATGCACTGATGTAAAAAAATCCTTGGTTCGAGACGAATCGATTGACCTATAATATTAATACATTTTTAATAAAGAGTAGGGAAGTTATGGTTATTTATATATTTTGAAAATCGGTTTTTTGTAGTAAAAAATTTTTTTGAACATAATTCAAAGTTGATGCAAGAATATAAAAGATTTCGTGGTTCGAGACGAATCGATTGACCTACAATATTAATACATTTTATTAAAGAGTAGGGAAGTTATGGTAATTTATATATTTTTAAAATCGATTTTTTTGGTAAAAATTTCCTCATTCTCATAATTTAAAGTTGATGCGAGAATAGAAAAGTTGTGTTGAATCAAGACAAATCGATTGACCTATAACATTCATACATTTTATTGAAGAGTAAGGAAGCTATGTTAATGCATCATATTTGAAAACAAGGTTTTTTATAGTAAAACTTTTTTCACGTTCACAATTCAAAATTGATGCAAGAACGAACTTAATTCGAGGCAAATCGAATGATCTATAATATTGATACACTTTTTTGAATATTAAGGAAGTTATGCTCATTTATAATATTTGAATCAGCTCTTTCAGAAAGAAAAACTTTTATCATCGACATAATTCAAAGTTGACGCATGAATAGAAAATAATTTTTGATCATAAATTTTCGAATAGTTTAATTCTGACAATTTAAAAAAAAAATCATAAAGCTGGCAAAGGGATAGGGTGCGACAGAAATTTTTCCTTCGCTTTTCCAGCTGGAAAAATTATCATTTTGCATACAAAATTTGATTTGTCTTTCTATTTAAAAAATGTTTTGTATTGTTTTGTAATTTTGTATTTTTTGTAAATATCTATTTTCAAATTGATCAAAATGAAGACTTTGGTTTGTCTATTATTGAAAAAAATAACTAATGCTTCCTCTATGCGGAAGCAAATACATTTGCCGAAGGGAAGCAAATTGCTCGTGAAATGAGCACCATATAATTATAAAAACAAACAAAGTGAAAACACTCGAGATCGAATTCACAGCTAGTTTAAATCATATGAAGATTCTTTGAAAAAATCCCCTACAATTTTTAAAAATCCGTAAAAATCCCTTAAAATCGATTAAAATCATTGAACTTGAGCGAAATATTTTGAAATCGTAGAAGTCCCTTGAAATCTTTGAAATACCTTTAACATTCTTCGAAATATTAAAAAATTCTTATGAATCTTAAAAATACGAAGGCATTTTTCTGAATCCCTTGAAGCTTACAATATATAAAAATTTATTAAGTTTTTCCAAAATCTATTGAAATACTTCACACTATTCGGGAATCATTTTTTATTCCGTGACTTTTTTTTAAATCTCTTAAAATCTTTCGAAATCGTGTGTAATCATCAAAAGCCCTTTATAACTCTTGAAATCTGTTGAAATTCTTCAAAATCCTTTGAAATCTTTGCGAATTTTTTAAAATCCCTAAAAATCTTTGAAATCTCATTAAAATCCGCAGATATCCTTTAAAGTTCGTAAAAATACTTCGGTATCACATGAAATCCTTTAAAATCCTTCGACATCATGTGAATTGTTTTAGAATCTCCTAAAATCCCATAAAACCCTGTAAAAACTGAAAATACTCAAAATCGCTCGAAATCTTCAAAATTTTATTCAAATTCCTTAAATTCCTTGAAAATCCATTGAAGTCCTTCAAAATCTATAAAAAACGTTAAAAATCCTTGACATTCTGTAAAGTACTTTCGAAATATTACGGATTCTTTTGGAATAATTGATATCCCTTTAAAATTCATTGAACTCTTTTCCTTACAATGTACTAACTTCAATTAAAATCTTTTGAAAGTTATTAAAATTTCTCAAAATTCCTTAAAATCTTGCAATATTCGAAAATCCTTTAAAACTCCGTTAAATGTTTTGAAATCCTATGTAATCCTTTAGAATCCGTGGATATACTCTAAAAGCTTTTCAAATCTCTTAGAATCCTTTGAAATCCCGTGAAATCATCGAAATCTCATTAAAATCCCCGAATATCTTTAAACATTCGTGAAGATACTTTGTTATAAGATGAAATTATGTAAAATCCCTTAAAATTATTAACACTTAATTTGAAATACTTCGAAATCTCCTTGAATTCCTCAAAAGCCGTGAAAATCATTTTTAATTTTTTTTTTAAACTCTTAATATGCATCGAAATTCTTTGAAATATAGTACATGTTATAGAAATCTGAATAAACTCGCTAATGTTCCTTAAAACCTTCTAAAATTCCTTGAAAAAATTGAGATTCTTTATGAAATTCTACTAGCCAATTTCTTTATAGTCTTAAAATCTTCTAAAATTATTTGAAATTCTACCCTAAAACTTTTGTAACCCATTACAATTTTTTTAAATTCCTTAAGTTCTCATGAAATACCTAGATAACTTCGAAAATCTCTTTAAATTCCGTAAACATTTTATAATCTTTAAAATACTTTTTATTCGTTTGAAATACCTTAACATCCCTTGAAATCTGTGAAAATACCTTCAAAACACAGGAAATCTTTGAGGGTTTTTGAAATACCTTGAAATATCGTTTACGGTGAAAATAATTGATACTTTTTTAATAAAATATTATTCGAGGAAAAAAATATTGAATATTTTTTTGCGGAAAATTAAAAATTCGGCTATTTACTCTTTTTGGAATTTGAAATTTTCGCAAATTACTATTTCCGAGAATCTGAAAATTCGGCAGTTCACTATTTTCGGGAATTAAAAAAAATATGACTTTCGAGATCAAACCAGGGCTAAGATCATTATTTTTTATATTTTCAGCTCTACCGTATATAATAATAAATAAATTTAAATTTAAAAAAATTTTATGTGTGAAGCATATGTTAACGAGTACTCATAATTTTTTTTTGTTTCTTGTATCAATTTTTCGATGGGGGATTTCAAAATTGAGGGTCCTTTCTCCTGATTTTTCCAACATTTTCTGTCACAGCGAGGATAAAACTTTTTTGCTTGATATAAAACTGGCATTATTTTCCAGCTATAATGTTAAATGTTTTTGTCTTTGACTCAAAATGTTGCGATTTTGCTTGTCTAGTACTCAAGTTTCAAAGTGGGGCGTCAGGACATAGCGTTCCGACCTAAAAATATTTGCAATACTTTTATAAAATGAAAAACATTTCAGATTATTTCATAAAAAAGTCTAAAAAATTCCAGAGCAGTACTTTTTAGAATATTCTGAAGAAGTCTAAAACACGTAAGTAAAATTTCATAATATTCCAGGTCTTTCAAGGATGTCCAAGAACTTTAGAAATGATGTTTTAGGACTTCACTGAAGGTTTTGCCGGTAGTGCGCACGGAACATGTGGTCATTGAAAGCAAACAGTTTTCCAAAGGTTTACAAAAATAGAAGATGGTCGACATTATTGAGAGAATAAAGTTTCGACTTCTCAAAAATAGTAAGACAGCCACACTATTTTCGGTTAGGTTCGAGTTCAGCGTGAAAAAGTAGACAAAATAAGTGATTTCTAAACAAATGAAAGATGATCCACTTTTCTAGAGTTAGAAATGAGTCAAAGTATTCAAGACGTTAATGAAGTCATTTAAATTTTCCCTCTCCACTATCACTCCTACCTCTGTTCTTTCTTCTAACCTATCCTGTCCTATCCGATCATATCCAATCCGATCCTGTCCGATCATATTCATTCATCCTCTCCACTCGCCCAGTACTCCCCCCCCCCTACACTGCCATCCTTTACTATCCCTCTCATCTTTCCCCACCCTTCCATGCCCCTACATATGACTTCACTTATCCCCCATCCCCTACTTACCCTCACCGCCTACTAATTTTCCAAATAAGAGCCTTTCTAAGCCCTCCACTATCCCCTCTCTTCTTCCCCTCTCTACTTCCCTACTCCCTTTCACTTCCTGCCCCTCTCCTTAAAACTCTCTTTCCCTACTCACCCATCTTTTTCCGGGGAAAAAGTACAATGGACGGACGGACATCCGATTGATCTTCTCTGCAATTTCACCTAAATTTTCTCTCAAATTAAATGAATTTTCCTAATTCTTCAGTAGAGAATTAAACAAACTTTTCACATTTAAACGATATGAAAAGTTATGAATAACTTTCGAAATAAGTGAGATTTCACTTTCCATTAGTCACTGTGGCATTTTTTTAATTAAAAAATATCTGTTGTCGATCCACCCTAGTTTTCCGTTCTCCATCAACACCCGAACCTTACACTTTCCCTCTTTCTCTATTGTGGAGTCACGCAGTGATTTGAGGCAAATATCGGTCGAATGGTTGCGCAACAGATTAATCATCGCCCGAGTTTAATATGGGCCGCGAATCGATACTCGTTTTCTCGTTTTCTCATTTTCTCGTTTTCTCTCGTTTCTGTAGTAATTCCTTGATTCGTTTCACGACCGGAAAAAGAGGGTGGCTTCGGAGTCGGTGGGTCAAGGAGAAATGAGAAAAGAGGAAACAGGAGAAAGGGGTTGGAATACGTTTATTAACGTCTCAGGACTCTGGGTGGCAGAGTTCTCCCGGTGAGGAAACGGGGTGAGAGGACTGAGGAAGCAGACAGAAAGAAATATGTTTATCGTCCCGGACTAGAGATATGTCAGGAAAGAACATTGGAGTAAGCTATACGCGAAGGAAACGAAAAAAAGTACTGCGTCGTAAAAACGATAAACGTTGCACACATGTGCAGTTTAGACGAGGGTGTGGAGTTGAATGTGGGACAAAGCTTCAGAAATCGTGACTGTAGTATGAACATTTTTCGTGGTGACGTTTAATTCGCGAAAGTGTTTTGAATGATTTTAGATGATCAGATAATCAAGCTTTGAAAAGTTCTGAAAGAGTATGGTGTCTATGGCTGGCTCCTGAAAGCAATAAAAATAGTATATACAGGTGGTAAAGCGAGTGTAAGGGTAAATGCACAACTGAGTGATTGGTTTGATATTAGGTACGGTGTTAGGCAAGGATGCGTTTATGTCCTCTTGGCTATTTATTATATTCATTGACAAATGTCTGAGAATGGCCCTCTTCAACGAAGAAGGTGTGCATCTCGGGACAGTTAAGTTGCGTGGGTTGTCGTTTGCAGTCAATAAGGTTGTTACAACAGAATCCGGCGATGACTTGCAAAGAATTTTGAGGAGACTAAATACTAGCATGAAAACATGGATATTAAGATTAAAGTAATTAAAACAAAAGGATGGTGTTTGAAGAAAGAGGTGAGAAAACAGTATGCAGGAAGATTATCGGCAGTGTAGGAGCCATTACCAGATGCAAAATTGTGATAAATAAAGCTAAAATTGAAATACATAATTCTGCACTTGCACCCACTGTGCTGTACTGTAGCGAGACCTGGACCCAACAAGAAAAGGATAAGACTAAAGTTAATGCATTTAGCATACAATTCCTGTGGAATATGTGCAGTACAACGCTCATGGACAAAGTCAGTAATAAGAGCATTGTCAAAGAATGTGGTTTAGAGGAAACACTGTTTGACAAGAGTGATAGAATTTGGTTGAGATGGATTGGTCGTGTTGAGAGAATGAAAGGAGAACGATTGACTAAACAACTGTGTTTAGGTAAAGTGAATGGTAGTGTACACAGAGGGAGATCTAAGAAAGAATGGTGGGAATGTGTGAATGAGGCTCTAGAGCGACATGATATAAAGAGCCACAGAAACACAAGAGCATGCATGAAAAGATGTATTGATGTAAAGGAAGTAAAAGTTGCATACTAGGACACGAAAGTGTGGAAAGAAATAGTTTACAAGGAAGGTGTGATAAAGAGTATCAGCGGAGTGATAGACGTCTGAAACGAATGACCTTGGATACAAGTGGGCCCCCGTGGAGATATTTGCTTAGTGAATGTGAGTAGAGTAACGAGAATGGATCTTGATACTTCATGAGATTTCAAGGATTTTCAAATATTTCAAGATACTTCTGCTCTCCATTCGTGGGAATTTTCAATTGATTTCAATGGTTTCCGGCGAATTTCGAAAATTCTCAGAGTTTCCAGGAATTCATTTTTAATGGGTTTTACTGAATTTCATAATAATATTGTAACGCTTTTTTAAAGAATCTATTCACAAAAAATCAGGGACTACACAGTATTTCAGAGGTTTTTACATTATCGAGAGTATATCCGAAAAATTCTTAAAGCACTCGATATTTCCAGCACTTACATTTGAAATACGACGAAATTCGAAACGAACTCTCAACATGTGGCAATCTTTTGTCCCTTTAAAAAATTAATACACCAGTTTTTTATTAGGAAAAATAGTAATAAATGCCTAAATATAATTTCAGATCCTAATAATTGCAGTCCAATATATAATAAATACTTGGATTCTTTATTTCGAAAAATCAATAAAATTTTAATTTTGTAACTAATTTAAATAAAAATAAATATAAAATTAATTTTTTAAAATTGAAAAATTTTCTACTAATTAAATCATTTTCTTTATTGTAATCTTTTCTAACTTGTAATTTAACAAAAACAAATTTAACTAAATTTTCTTTTTTTCTAATTTTTAAATTACAACAATAGATAGCTTAGATTGTGAAGAATTGATCTTCTAAAATTTTTCAAATTGGTGAATTTTAATTTAAATACTTTATATTATTGTAATTTTCCAATTCTTTTATTTAAGTTCAGTTATTATGATTATTTAGAAATTATAGTACCTTTTAATGTGAAATGATGATACGGCATTGCTATTTCTGTCTTTGTTAATGTTTCTCTTTCTCTTTTTCTCTTTTGAAAAATGGAGCAAAACGTCTGTTTTGTTCCGACCTATACTCTACGTTTTTGACTACATTAATAATTTTTAAATTAAAATTTTCAATTTTTAAATAACTTTTCAAATAGCAACATGAATTAAACCATTTTTAAGTAAAAATATAACTGGAAAAGAAGATGTAGAAGGTAAATACATTAATTACAATTCTTAAACTCACTGTTTCACTTATGGGTTACACATACATTTAATTAAAATATTCTTATACCAAATTTGTTTCATAATTGTTTTATAGAAAAATGGAAAAGGAGAAATTAAAACTTTTTAAATTATGATAATGATAAACTTCTCTACTCAATTATGTTATCCTGAAGGAGGAAAACTTTACGTTTTCGAAACGTCGATGGAATGAAGGATCCAACAAACGAATCTCTTTGGTCTAAAGTATGTCATTTTACCAACTTAAATATTATATATTTTTTATAAATTATATCACTTAGACAAACAACATCGCTTTCTAAACATATTTTCTAATCTAACTTAATTTCTAGCAAATCTAAAAAAAAATGTTATATATCTCATTCGTCCGAAGTTGTAGCGCGTTGGAAAATACCCACCTGCAGAAATGTTAGTTAAAATGAAGACCTCGCAATGTGTAGTAATTAACTATTTGAAAAATTGTCGAAACAAAACTTTCGAAACTGGCGAAACAATATATATTTTTAAAAGTAAGTCTCACACTTGAGATCTCAAATATTAGGAAAGAAAATGAAATATGTAAAATTATCACACTTAAGTGTTTTATTGCGTGGAATATAATTTCATACATGTACTTCTCGCTGAAAATCGCAAAATTGCCGTGACCGAATCCATTCCAAATCAGGCAGGTTCTATACCTGACTCGCAGAATCTCTCGGGGACGAAATATGTTGTTTCTTAGAGGAAATTAGGCGATACGTATTTTTCCGATTTGCAAAAAAAAATTTCTACGAAGTTATGCATATTTCAATTTTCTCTTCGTTTTTCAAAAAACCCGACATTTGTTCTTCAAACCTCTATAACTATTGAATTAATTAAGGTATTTATTGTTTTTATCCTGGTTCTAATAGCGTTTATTGCCTTCTCTCGTAATCTGCCGGAAAATTGAAAAAAAGTTTAAAATTAGCGAAATGGCAGCAGTTCTTCTGAAAATATTAAAAGTTGATTTTCTCAAAAAACCCACACTTTTATTTTTTGTGAATTTTTTTGTTGAATTTGTACTTTTATAAGGAAGTTATCTGGTGAGTTTTATGCGGGCTGAATAACTTTTGTGGCAAGCAGAATTTTTTTTCATGAAATCTAATTTTATACTTTTTGTCGCTAACAATGACAGATACGAAGAAATGTTAAAATCAAAGTTTACATGTCTAAAAAAGTTCTTGGAAAAATAATTGTTATTCGTTTACTATATCTTGCATAGTTTTCACGAAAAATTGAAGAATTACATTTTCAGGGGAAAAAATTCTCCTAGCCTCAAAAATGGTTTAGCTCACATTAAGCTGATAGGAAGCCTCTCTTCTTTTAGCAGAAACTTTTCAAAAATATTTGGAAGAATAAAAAATATGGGGATTTCAGAAAATATTTTTTTTCGTGTTTCCAAAATATGAAGAAAACAATAAAAAATATTTTTTGGAAAACCCCACCTTTTCTAATCTTTCAAATATTTGTGCAAAGTTTATGTTAAAAGAAGACAGGCATCGTATCAGCTTTATATGAGCTAATCAATTCTTGCGGCCAAGAACATTTTTTTTCCCTGAAAATCTAATTTTTGAATTTTTCTTGTAAACCATGCTGAATATCGCAAAATAACAGGAGGTATTTTTCATAGGACTTTTTCGGAAATGCAAATTTTTATTTCAAACTCTTTTTTTTGTTTCTGTCATTGTTTGCGAGAAAAAGTAGAAAATTATATTTTATGAAAAAAACTCCTGGCGACAAAAGTTATTGAGCCTGCATAAAACTCACAAGATATATTTCTTACAAATGTACAAATCTAATGAAAAATTGGCAAACAATATAAGTGTGCATTTTTTGAGAAAATTGACTTCTAATATTCTCAGAAAAAGTGCCGTTGTTTTGTTAATTTTAAACCTTTTTAAATTTTCCGGCGGATTACCGGAGAAGACAATAAACGCTATTATAAACAGAAAGAGAATACTAAATATTTTAATTAGGTCAAAATGTATAGAGGTCTGAAGAAAAGATTCGGGTTTTTTGAAAAACTAAGGAGAAAATTCCAATATGCATAACTTCGTAGAATTTTTTTTTTCAAATAGGAAGAATACGTATCGCCTAATTCCCTCATACAAACAACATATTTCGTCCCATAGAAATTCTGCGAGTTCATGTGTAGAACCTGCTGGATTTAAAATGGTTTCGGTCCCGTCAAGTGACATAATTTACAATTCGGGGAAGTATAAACTTTTTATTCCATCGCAGTGAATAACAATGTATTTCCTTACTGTTATGGACCACCTGTCCACTTTGTCATATCTTTCCCAGAGGTAGGTTGAGCTGACACTTTATTATTACATTGTTCCATTTTCACTTCCTTGTATTCTGTAATAGTTATTAATATTTATCAAAATGTAAATAATCGTATCATTATGAATCTGAATAAAGTTTCCAAATTGAACTACTTCGCATTTAATCTTTGGTAGTTGAATAATTTTATTTTGAAAGCTTTTTAGGTTGATAAATTTGTTAATTTAAGCGTTAAAAAGTAAACCATTTTTAAAAGCGGTGTTTTAAGATATTTGAAAATTATTCCTTAGAAAATGATGAAATGTTTTTCTAATAAACTGACCTGCTCCGCAAGTTTGAAGGCATTTTAATTTCGTGTTGCTCATCTTCTCAAAAACGTCACCATCAGCGGCGCAAATTGAGCCAGTGGAGGTTTTATCAGCTTTAGTGGGCTAAAAATTTGTTGTTTTTTCACAATTTTTAAGTTAACCAATGGATTTTTGATATAAAAAAAATACTGAGTAATATGTTATTTACTTACAGAAGAGCAATTCAGTATACACTCAAGAGTGGTTGAATCAAACTACAAGAAAAATCAGAATAATTAGTAGAAGTACTATTTACCAAAGTTTCAACAGCTTGATAAATTGAAATTAGACTTAAATTCTATCAAATGAAATTTTTGTTTAATTATATACATAAGGAGTGACAAAAGTAAGAAAAGTGTTTTCTTATCTTTGTGGTGTGAAACTCACATCAGTTTCTTCTCCTTCTCCTTCAGCTACAGGATCTTCACAGTTGACCAAAGATGAAGTTGCGATCACTTTAAAAATAATAGAATGAGCATATTTATTTATTTGTTTATTCCTAATTTGAATACATATTCGGGAAAATAAGATACTTCACAGAAGGATATAAAATATTAACAACTGTATAAGCTAGATTACAGCAATGATTTAAAATATTTTCCGTCATATGGCAAAATTCCAGTAAAATATATTTTTTTCATTTTTCAAATGAGAAGGCGTAAAAGAAGCATATGTGGCATTATTTGTCAAGTACACCAACTCAAAAAATCAAAGTTTTTGGATTTTTGTGGATATCATCTGTTTCAGTGATTTTCAACTCTTCTGATTGCGATAAAAAATTTCATCCAGTACAGTTTCCATAGGTTTTTTTTCACGCCCATTCCTTTAATAATAAGCATTCTTTTAAATAAAATGTGTGGCCTTCAAAAATGAAAGTCAAAAACAAATTTGACTTTTTTTTGGAAATAGCCTTTTATTCATTTTTCACCTAAAAAGAAAGCTTCGGTTTTCTACTTGATAACCTTAGAGTTCAAAAAGTAGGTTTTTTATTGTTTATTTATGAAGATAGGCGATGAATGGTTTTTGGTGAAAGACCATTTGTTTCGGCGATTTGTAAAATCTCTACTGGCAATAGAAAAAATTTTGTCCAGTAAAGTTTTGATAGGCTTTTTCACGCCCTTCCCATCGATAAAAATCATTTTTTGTAAAAATAAATATTCGAACTTCAGAAATGAAGGTCAAGAATAAAATTTAATTCTTTCATGGAAGGACACTTTTAAAAAAAATTGTTTGGCTAGGAAGAAAGTTTGGGTCTTTTTTCACAATGTTGAGCATAGAAAGTAAAGTTTAATTCTTTATTGGCAAAAATTATGGCTTATAATATCGACAAACGTGCGTAAGCATTATTGGGTCTTTGGGTTGGCCGAAACTATCGAATTTTGACCCATCAAATACCGACAATGAAAAAAGTTGCCCTTTTCAATCAGGATGAGTCTAAAATTTTTTTTTTTCAATATTATAGCAAGCAACTACGACCTTGAAATATTTGAAATTTTTACATTTTTTTATGAAAGCAAAAATTTTGGTGAATTTTTTTTCTGTGGAGATTGTGGCAGTGATTGATAATAAAAAATGAAAAATGAATAAAAATTATTTTTGACCAAGTTATGTTTAAAAAATTTGCAAAAAATAGATTGTTTTTTTAATTGCTGGATAAATGTTTATGTAACAATTTTAAAAATTTTTAACTGATATTTCATTAGCTTGCAGTGGAAAATCTACCCATTACTTTTCAAAACTCACAAAAAAAATTGGGTTCGTTTATTCAGATTTTTAAAAATCCCTAAAATTCTTAAATTTAATAATTAAAAGCGGTGAATATTTTCTTTAGCTTTTAGTGAAAATAATATATGTATTCTTCACTTCAAGCTTATGCAAATTCAGTCAAAAAATAAAAGTTTCATTCAGCGATTAAAAAACATTTCGCAAATTTTCAAAAAATCATAACTATGTAAAAATTAAATCTTGTTATTTTTTTATTTTCATTGGTGATTATCGCCACAACCTCAGGACAAAAAAAATCATCATGATTTTTTCACTTATAGAAAAAAAATTTCAAAATCGTGGGTTCTTGCTATAATATTGACAAAAATAAAATAATAAGAAATTGTAGACACATCCTGATTATAAAAAGCAACTTTTTTTCATAGACGGACTTGATTGATCAAAATTCGATAGTTACGGTGCACCCTATTGGGTATACTGGAGAACTTGAAACTTATTTTCCTCAATAAAAAATTAAATTGTACTTTTTAATCTCAAGGCTCTTAAAGGTTTAGCCCAAGCTTTCTCTCTTGCAACAAAAAAAAATTGAAAAAGCGTCCTCCTATGAAAAGAGTAAAAATTTATATTTGACCTTAATACTAGCTAAATCAAATGGTATTTTCTTAAAACCCACTCGTCGCTTACTTTCATAAATAAACAATAAAAATCCCACTTTTTAAACTCAAAACTCTTGAAGAAAAAAACTTAAGATTTCTTTTAAGATAAGAAAATGAAAAATGCTTTTTTCCAAAAAAAGTTAAATTTGTTTTGACTTTCATTATTGAAGCGGAAATATTTATTAATTCAGAAAATTTCTATCATCAATGAAAAGGGTGAGCATAAACCTGCGGTAAATGAGTGCAAGAAATTATCTTTATCGCTATCAGAAGCATTAAAAATTGCTGAAACAGATTTTGAAATAGTAAATATTTGTCCAAATAAGAAAATATTTTTCCCCATACACTACTATCGAATAACAGGAAACTTTGCTCAATTTAGACTTAAATAAAAAAAACTTTAATTCTTTCAGCAGGTAGACTTGAGAAATGATGTTCCATATGGGACCTTCGGCAAAAAGTGACGTTATATAATAACATTTGTATGCTAGGTACATCGATAAATGAGATTTTAATAATTTAAAGTCGATTTTAAAGTAATATAGATCATATAGTTGATAAACATTATTTATTTTCAATAATTTCTGATTAATTAATATTAACCATATGTTACAGTAAAAGCTCTTTACGAAACCAGAATTTATATATTTTAATTCCTAAATAAAATCTCTTCCTAGCATATTATTATTTTTTTCATAGATAATTACTTACTTAGAAAGAAAGCGAATGCCACTTTTCTTGTCATCTTGAAAATTGATTTTCAAGACAATCTTTTTCTTCAATCCAGATTAAAGAGAAACTCGTGAAATAATGAGGTTTGGTAAAGAACTGAATGTTTGGAGAATGATAACAGGCTTTGTTACAATTAACGTTTAATATTTGCTTTGACGTTTCGAGCACATTTTCAAGGTCTGGTCTGGTGTGAACGCATGTAATCCTAAGATCTCGCAATGTTGAATAATTTATAGAGATTTAGCAGGTACGCGGTTTCTTATTAACGTTGAAAAATATAAACGTGTCGTTATTTAATTCAGAAATAAAGAAATATTCTTAAAAAAATATATATAATTTTGATTTATTTTCATAGAAAACAGTCGCAATTTTTGGGGCCATTTGTTTGTCGGTCATGCGTTGTAATACTTCATAACGTCAATTATAATAAATTATAATAATCATAATAAATTAACCATTTTTTTCTATTAAAGATGGGGGTTTTCAGCCTTTATCACTTCCGATTCTGATTCCTAATGCAATTTTTTATTAAAAAACATCACTTATTGCTCTAATTTAAATATACATGAATATTATAATTAGCAAATTCATTTCAAATCAGGTAGGTTCTACGCTTCAAGTCGCAGAATCTCTCAGCGATAATAAATTGTGTTTTTGAGGAGAAATTAGGTTACACGTATTTTTTCAATGAGAAAACAAATTCACAAAGTTATACAAGTATTTGAATTTTCACATAAAAAAACACAAATTTTTTATTTTAATTGATATAGATCCTGACCTTATTTATATATGCAAAACGTTCTCAAGGATTCTGGTGAGTTTTACTGGCCTCTTTGAGAGTCCGGCGGAAATTTTCAAAAAAGTTAAAATTATAAATAAGAAAAAATAAATAAAAAATGTCGATTTTCACAAAAATACTACATTTGTATTTTTTGTAAATTATTTATTTAAGTTTACTTTTTATAAGGAAGACGTCTTGTGACTTTTATATGGTCCAAAAAGGCTTAGGCCACATTAAACTGATAGAAAGGCTTTCTCATATGAGCAGAAGCTTTAAATAAATATTGGAAAAAATAAAAAGGTGGGGATTTCCAACAAATCTTCTATATTTTTCTTCGAATTTTGAAAATATAAAAGAAGATTTTTCAGAAAATCCCAACCTTTTTATTTTTTTCAATCTTTTAAACACGTGTTTGATTATATAAGAAAGGTGCTCTATCAGTTTTATATAGGCTAAACAATTTTTGAGGTCAAGAGGATTTTTTTTCTCAGAAAATATAATTTTTGCATTTTTCTTGTAAACGATGCAAAATATCACAACAGAGCAATATGTATCTGTTATATAACTTTTCTAGATATGCGAACATTTATCTTAGCATATTTTTTTATCTTTCGTTGCCTCCGAGAAAATGCGTAAATTATATTTTCCGTAAAAAAAATTCTGCTTACAAAAATGGTTTAGTCCGCATAAAGCTCAGAAGATGTCTTCCTCATAAGGGACGGTACTTAAATTACGTAACAGCTCAAGGGGGAGGGAGGGGTCGAGAGATTTTCTTACGATTTGTTACGAAAGGGAGGGGGGGGGTCCTTCATTCATGTACGTAATTTTCGGAAATTTACAAATGAAACCAGCAACTCGCAGAAATTGTACAGAGATTTAATATGAATTCAACTTTACGCGCCAAAGACAACTGGTGAGTGAAAAAAGGAACCTAGTCAAAAACAATTTTTCAAAAGGTCAGGGAAAAGTCAGGGATTTAGAAAAAAAATCTTGCAAAAGTCAGGGAATTTATATGACTTTAAAGAACTGTCTAGCAGAATAAATTTGAAAATTTTCAATTTTTATTTAAAATTCTTTTATTCCGCTTATAACAGATTCTAGGTTAAAAATATTACAAATGTAATATTCTGGTCTTTGAATATTAATGGTCAGGGAAAATGGAAAATATGTCGGGGAAAAATTAGAGAATTTTTAAAATTAAGTTTTGCGGTAACCCTGATATAACATTCTTGTTATTAATTTATTTGCTTTGTATTTATACTATTTTTTTGCAGTTGCTTCCTCCTGAAAATTATCTTTTTATTTTTATATAGTAGAAAATTTACTTTTTGAGAAAAATACATATTTGGGTGTTGAAAAATCAATTGAAATGTTTTTGGGATAAAAATCCAACTATTTTGTTGAAAATTTGTCTTTTTGCTGTAAAAATTAATCTGCTTTAGCAGAAATTTCATCTTTCTTGGATAAGAATGCAACTGTTTGGTTGAAAATTCCTGTCTGAAGATCTGCCTGAGTAGAAAATTCATCTTTCTTTGTTATGAATGCAACTGTTTGGTTGAAAATTCAATAAATTTTTTAGAAAGTCATCCTTTTTGGTCCAAAAATCTACCTTTTTTTTGAAAATTCAACTATTTCGTAGAAAATTTACCTTTTGAGAAAAATTCACATTTTGTGTTGAAAAATCAATTTACATATTTACTGGATGAAAATTCAACTATATTTTCTAATATTTGTCTTTCTGATTTAAAAAATCATCTGTTTTAGTAGAAAATTAATTTTTTTTTTATGAAAATGTAACTGTTTGATTGAAAATTAAATAGTTTTTTTTTAAAAGTCATCCTTTTTGTATGAAAATTCAACTGTTATTATTGAAAATTCGTCTTTTTGGGTTGAAAATACAAGTATCTTTGTAGAAAGTTTACTTCTTATTTGAACTATTTTGTTTGAAAATTACGTTTGAACCACTGTGTTAAGAAATCATTCTTTTCTTGAAGATTCATATTTTTAGTTGAAAATTCATCTCTTTGGTTGAAGTTTGACTCTTTAGTTGAAAACTGATCTTTTTTAATTGAAAATTTAACTGCGTGGGTAAAAGTTGAACTATTCTGTTGACATTTTTTTTAATGACGCTTAATCTCTTTGGTTGAAAATTTAACTATTCTGATGAAAATTAATTTTTTTGCTGAAAATTCCTATTTTTCTGGTTGAAAATTCAATTTTTGTACACAAAATTCGTCTTTGGGCTTTGAGGTTCAACAATTTATGGGAACTTTTTTTTCTTTCATTACTGGAAAATCTTTATTTGTTGGAAATTAACCTTTTTGATTTTAAAATTATTTTTTTGCAATGAAATTTCATCCTTCTTGATTGAATCATCAACTATTACATTTTTTTGTTGCGAATTTATCTTATAAGGTTGAAAATTCAACTATTTCGTTGAAAATATAATTGTTTTGTCGAGAATTTGATTATTTTGTAGAACATTTAAGTATTTTCTTAAGAAGTCATCTTTTATCGTGGAAAAGTCACTTTTTTTGTTTAAAATAAATAAATTTGAAAATTTTTAATTTGTATATGAATGTTAATGGTATTTGAATGTTAATGGTCAAGTCAAAAAAAAATTGTTCGAAGAAAAATCATAGAATTTTGAAAATGAAGTTTTCACCCTGCAAAGCATGTATTATCTTAAATACAACAAATTTCCACTAGTTTCAAGTCTCATATCTTATTAATTATGGAAACCCTAAATTACGTACAGAAAGATGTGGGGGGAGGGTAGAAATATTTTGTTACGCTTCGTTACAGGGGGAGGGGTTTTTCTAAGTGGGTCGATTATTATCCGTTACGTAATTTGAGAATGGCCCCTAAGAGGCTGGAAATAAAAAAAAATGCAAAAGAGAATAAGGGTGGGTTTTTTTGTGAAAATCGACTTTTTTATATTTTCCAACAAATGTCTGACATCTTGCTAATTGTGGATTTTCTTAAACTTTTTCGACGAATATTAAAAAGGGGTCAGCAAAACTGACCAGAATCTGAAAATAATGTTCGAATATTTGAATAAGGTCAAAAACTATAGAAATTTAAGGAAAGGATTCGTGCGTGTATTTTTTCTTCTAAATATACGTCGAACTTCAAATACTCGTAACTTCGTGAAAATTTTTCTTCTGAAATCAAAAAAATACGTGTCGCCTAATTTAATCTAAAAAACAACATACTTCGCATCACCTGATTTGTCATAAATTCACATTAATAATAATAGATTTTTATACTCCTTTTCATCTCATATGAAAATAATAAGAATCACAATATAAATTTTTACTTGAATGAAAAAATTGAGAATTTTTAATTAATTGAATTAATTTTTTTTAATCTTATAAACAAAAATTCTCTCAGAGTAAAAGTGGTAAAGATTCAAGAAAACATTTTTTTTATATGAAAAATTAGTTGATAATGAAAAGTTTGGCTTGAAATAAATCAATTTGATAGTTAATTGGAATAACAAAAATTTTAATGAAAAAAATTAGCAAAAGATTCCGCCAGCAAGAATCGAGCCCGGACTTTCTGGTTACTAACTTCGAGCGCTACCGCCTGATCTAACCGGGACGGGAGTTGGAATACTCTTCCATTTCGGTACATGTAATATGCCTGGATTTTTTAAAAGTCATTTTTCTCGAGAATAGCGATATCATTTTTATACATATTTCTGACTCAGCACACAGCCAATCAAGGGCAAGAGTAATGCTGACTCTGAATATCGTCCTATTCTAATTGTAAACTAATTATAATCTACAATGAATGCAAGGAAAATCATAAAACTTTGTAAATTATTATTACACTTTAAGTCTTTTATTACGTGGATTATATTTTTATACATACAGTTTTCGTTGAGATTTTATTCCATTGTAGAGGAGAAAAATTTGTTTCCTGTTTATTCTGGACCAGATTTAGAACCTGACTTTTTACATTTTTTCATATCTACTCCCTGGAAACCTGAAATAGTAAATAATATTTATTTTAATCTAAATAACCATACCTTTTGAAAAATATGGTGCTTATAAATTAAATAGCATACGTTATATTTGGAATATAAATAAATTTTCCAGACTGAACTATTTCTAATTAAATCCTTTACAGTGAAACAATTAAATTTTTTGAGTGTTCAAAATTTGCAAATTTCAAATTCTGAGCTTTGAAAAGTGAACCATTTGTGTTAAAGTGGTATTTTAAACTAACCTGCTTTGCAGACTACTAGACAGTTTAATTTCGAGCTGCTCATAATCTCAAACGATTTACCATCAGTTGCGCAAGCTGGAGCATCTTCAGTAAACTGAAAACATGTATTTTTGTAAATAACTAATTTTGGTGAAAATCAATCGTTTTTCAGTATTATTAAAATTTCATAAAAGTTTGTTTACTCACTTTGCAATTCAATAGACACGGAAGGATCGATGGATCATACTAGAAGAAATATTTTAATTAGTCGAAGTCCTATTTTTTAACGTTTTTATATTTTTTAAAAATATTTTTTATAATTTTATAAAATTAACACCATTTTTGTTGAATTATATAGATACAAAGTAAGAAAAAAGTAGCACTTTTAGTCAGCTACAATTTTGTGCTATATTCAACATGCTTTTAATTATAATATTAATTATAATTATGCTTTATAATAGTATTGTATATAATATAATAATTTTCAATAACACTTTTGGCTAAAGTAAAACTCACCTCTTTATATTCATCTGCAGATACTTTAAAAGTGTCCCAGAATAATGTTGCGATAGCTTGAAGAATAATGAAATAAACATATTTATTATTCAATTTGTTAATTTTTAATATAATTTTATATGAGTAAATTGAGTTTCATTGTTTAATTGTTAACTTCAGAAGTTGATATTAAAGATAAGAAAATGGAAAAGGAATCTATGGGATAGCCGGTAATTCTTGACGTTATATAATACCATTTGTGTGTCAGCAAAATTAATAATTAAGATTTTAATGATTTACAGATATACAAGGAATTTCGTTTAGTTATTTATTTTATTTTTAATAATTTAATAATTAAATTTCAGCATATGTTATGAAAAGAGCTCTTTATGAAACGAGAATTTACATATTTACTTTAATTTTTTTCAAATACTTTCAAAGCAAGTATGTATTTTTTATATAGATTATTACTTACTCAGTAAAAAAGCAAGTGCCAATTTTTCCTTCATCTCTAAAATTGAATTTGAAAAAAAAAAAAAATTTTTCGAATCAAGATCTTTCGCTGAAAAAAGTCGTGCAGTAAAGACGTTTGGAAAGAAACTAGATATTTGGAAAATGATAACCGTTGTTGTTGGCGCAAATGCACATGATTTGAAGGTTTTGGAATGTTTGATAATTTAGTATCAGAGAAAAACAATGTGAAAGAAACATGAAACAACAAAAACAAGTTTAACTTTACGGCGAGATAGTAGGTACATACTTTTTTATTGATGTGAGAAAGTGGAACATTTCCGTATTATATTTTAAAAATGAAGAAATATTCCTAAAAATATCACTATTTTTTCAATTCTTAATCATTAATGAATTTTAAAATTAATCAGACAATTAACAAAATTTATTCAATCATTCTCATTTTGCTTATGTAACTGTATAATTATAAAAATGTTATTGTAACAATAAGTATAATTAAATGATCTACATAAAAAAATATGAAAGATAGGATCATTAGCCGGCTCTCAAGTAACGAACTCAAAGTTTTTTTTTCAAAATGTTCACAAAGATCACAAAAAGTTCGATGAATAAATTTTTTTATATGAGCTGGCTCTATATGAGGCATATATCAGAATATATCGGGCATTGGATAAATTTTATCTTCGCGCTAGATTGAAAAATAGCTTTGAAAGTAAACGGAATATTATGTTTGACCTAAACCTAAAAATGACATAAAAATTTGATTGGCTTGGTTGTAACTAGGTTGCACTGCAATACAGTACATGTTTCTGATAACCCAAATATATTTATGAAAAACAAACTTGATAAAAATATTATGTTAAAATTTATAAAGAATTTTTTTCCTTAATCGGAAAGTTACTTTATTACCATATTTATTGATTCTATCAATGAAATATGTTCCTGAAATACGTTATCTTTTACTTTTATAATATGTCGTATAGTTATATTCAATAATACGGTATAATTATATATTTATTAATTATAATAATGGATGACACGAACAATTTAGTAATAGCGTTAATTATCCATCAATGAATATGAGAGATTATACTATAATAATAACGTTATATACATGCGTAAATTTTTGTTACCGAAAACTATAATTAATTATATTGATAAGCTCTCTATCACATCTGTACATCGAATAACTGTTTAATACTTGATTGCCTGAACGAGCGAATATATTAATTATTACTTGATAGTTTGATCAATTTTAATTGCCTTATATTTTTTGATAGTTTCCCATTAGAAACAAACATTATTACTTTGAACATTATTTTCAAAGTTACGTAATTTTATTAATACAAGTTGCAATTTTTTTTGTATTTTGTTTGAATAATACAACATATTTTATTATTATTATTTAATTTATATTTGTAAAATTACTTGGTGATATAATAATTAAATAAAAAACTGGAATTTTAATTGATTTTGAATTAAATTGAAAAAAAATATTTCAGGTCAACATAAAACATCTTTTTTCTATTTGTATTAATTACCTAAAAAAATTTATTTACTTTTGATCATTAATTATAATATATGATATAAATTATAATTATTAATTATATCAAAAATGTAAAAACAATGGTTTGCGAGATTAAGAAGTATTATCTTATTTCACAAATATAATTTTTTGTATTTTATTTTGTTTTATTGATTTCTTCCTGCCCTCAGTTTGTATATAATATTTATAGAAGCAGACTGGGATTTAATATTACTTTTGAGATTTCAAGAAATTACAAAAAAAAATAATGGGTTTGCAAAGAATCTCTTAAAATTTATAAGGAATTTTTAGGATTTCATAGGACCTTTAAAGGTTTTAGGATATTTTTATGATTCCAAGGGACTTCACAAAATTTTTAATTATTATTATGGAATTTCAATCGATATCAAAAGTTTTTTTCAACATTTTAGAATATTTCTATAAATTTTAAAGAATTTCACAAGAATCAACGGCTTTGGTAGAATTTCAAAAATTTCAAAAGATTTAAAAATATTTCAGGGGATTTCACGGGATTTCAGAAATTGCATGCAGTTTTAAAGTATTTTCTTATTGGAAGATTTGCAACGATTTGATATAGGGTTCATAAGGTATTGAGATATTTTAAAATATTTAGAGGGATTTCAGGAAATATCCAACATTTTCAAATATTTCTAAAGATTTTTAATCAATTTCAAAGTCTTTGATAAAGCGTCCGAGGATTTCAATAATTTTAAGGGAGATATTTGAAAATCCCCTCAAATATTTAAAATCCTATAATTAAAATTCTTTAAAATTATTAAAATGCTGGTAAATGTTTCAAAATCCCTTCAAAGCTCTTGAGAATTCCTTTACTTAAAAATTCCCTCAAATCTCTTAAATTCTTTGAAGTCTCTTGCAATTGTAGAAATCTATTGAAATTTCTTGAAACAATTTTAAATATCCTAAAATCTGTAAACAAATTTCAATATTTGAAAATACCTTGAAATATTTGAAAATCTCCTCGAATATTTGAAATCCGCTGAAATTCTACCTGACTTATAAATTCCTTAAAATTATTGAAATCATCGGAAGTCTTATAAAAGCCCTTGACATTCATTAAAAATCTTTCGATATTTTTGGGCAAATGTTGGAAATTTTCTGAAATCCCTTACAATTTTTCAAAGTACTTGAATATTTCTTGGGTTTTTCAAAAATGCTTCAAAACCCTTCATATCCTTTAAAAACCCTTCATATGATTGAAATCTATTGAATGTTCGTGATAATCGTTTTAAATATCCTAAAATCTGTGAAACATCAAATTCTTTGGAAATACCATGGAATATTTCAAAATCTCCTCAAAAAATTGAAATTTTATAAAACCTTACCTTATTGAAAGACTTTAAAATCCTTTAAAATTAAATTCATACTGGAAATGTTTTTCAAATTCCTTGAAATTTATTAAAACCCCTTCAATATATTTGGAAATGTTGAAAATGTTCTAAAATCCCTTCAAATATTTAAAAGCTCTTGAAAATTCTTTTGAGTGCTTAAAAATTCTTCAAAAACCCTTCAAATCACTGAAATCTATTGAAAGTTCCTCATAGACCGATTTCAGGATATTCAAAAAAATTATGAGGGACTTCCAATAGATTTCAATTAGAAGGGGGTTTAAAGGATTTTAAAGAATTTTCGAGAAATCTAAGGAATTTTCAAAAGTTTTAAATTTTTTCAGAGATTTCAGAAAATTTCCCACCTTTCCAAACATTTGGAAAGGATTTAAAAAGATTTCTTAGGATTTCAATAATTTTAATTGTTTTTAAAGTCTCTCAGTAAGGTAGGATTTCATAGGATTTCAAATATTTGAGGAGATCTTCAAATATTTTAAGGTATTTTCAAAGATTTTCATTTTTTTACAGATTCCAGGATATTTGAAACAATTTTAAGAAATTTTCAATAGAGTTCAATAATTGTAAGGGATTTCAAAGGATTGTAAAGATTTTCGGTAATTTTTAAGAACTTCAAGGAATTTTAAAAAGCTTTGAAATATTTTAAGGAATTTCAGAAAATTTCCAAAATTTATAAATATTTCAAACGATTTTTAATGAATTTCCAAAAATTCTAAAAGATTTCCTCGGATTTCAATAGTTTTAAGGGATTTTAAAGTCTCTCAATAAGATATGATTTCAAAGATTTGAGATTTTCAAATGTATCAAGCTATTTCCAAATATTTCAATTTTTTTTACAGTTCTCCGGATATTTAAAACGAAATCAAGGAATTTTCAATAGATTTCAACAATTTGAAGGGTTTTCTAAGGACGTTAAAGATTTTTAGGAATTTCTAACAACTTCAATGAATTTCCAAGAGCTTTGAAAAATTTTAAGGGATTTCAAAAGTTTTTAATTTTTTTGAAAGATTTTAGGATATTTAAAACGATTTTAAGGAATTTTTAGTAGATTTCAATAATTTCAAGGAATTTTGAAGGATCGCTTGTTCCTTTTCATCATTAACTAAACCTATTTATAATTACATTAGAACATTGTGCGCGCTATGCGCGCAATAATTACCCTTTCTTTAGATAAAAACTCGGTTCATTTTCCAATATTTTGTTTATTTTTATATAAAAATTTTATTTTTAACCTTCAAGATTAAGAAAAATGTCCCATTATTTATGCTCATGTTTAAACTGGGAAAAATTCCAGATTATTGTTAAATAACAGTCAAAATGGTATTTTTACAATAAAAGAAAAATAACAATTGTTGCATATTTCCATTGCACCATTTACATTTAAATAATAATTTTGAAAACCAAAACTTACCACAACCAGTTAATCTTTGCCAGTTCTATTAAAAATTATCATTTTTTAATATGTATACATTTTAGAAAAACAGAAAAATGTGGAATTTACAAGGTATTTAAATAAGTTCTTGCTCAAATCATTCTGTCAATTTTTCATTGGTTACAGGATTTTTGTCCCAATAATATGTCTTGATTTAATAACTTCTTAATTCAAAAATCAACAATATTTTAGAAATTTTTGTTATAAATTAACTTTTTTAATTGAAAATTTAACTATTGGGTTAAAAATTCATTTTTTGTTTGTTGAAGATTCATTATTTCAGTTGAAAAATAATTTTGTTGCTTTCAAATTTAACTATTTTGTTGAAAATTCGTTTTTTTTTGTGAAACTGAATTTTTCCAATTTCTTCACTTGAAAATTCAGCTATTAAGATGAAAATTTCTATAGTTTTTAACAAAATGAATGAATATTCTGGACTAATTACCCTTTTTGGTTGAAAATTCCTTTACAAATTAAATTTTTTTTTTCAAAATTCATGTATTTAAACAAAATTAATATTCTTGGTTGAAAATTCATTTTTGTGATTGAAAATTAGTTTTTAAAAATTAATTTTTTAACTGAAAATTCAACTATTACATTTTTCGTCGAAAATTTATATTTTTTCATAGACATTTAATCTTCTTGGTTGAAAATTCATATGATTGGTTGAAAATTCATTTATTTTGTTGAAAATGTATCTTTTTTTGGATGAAAATTCATCTTTTGGGTTGAAGATTCATTTTTTTGTTTAAAGATTCATTATTTTAGTTAAAAATAAGTTTCTTTAGTTAAAAATTTTTCTATTTTGTTGAAAAATTTTTTTTTTTTGAAAATGAATTTTTTTTTACTGAAAATGTTGCTTTTCCATTTTTGTTAGAAAATTGATTTTTTAAAGTTGAAAATTCACTTCTCGTCTTTTTTTTAGTCGAAAATTCAATTATTTTAATGAAAAATGCATATTTTTGGTTTGAAAATTCAACTTTTTGTGAAAAATTCATTTGTATTATTGTGTTATTAGTTTTTACCAATCTCTGACCGATTTCAAGATGATTCAATTTTTAGATTTAAAAAAAAATTTATAATCTGTTTACTGTTATCATCATTTTCAAAGAAAACTCAAAATGTTAATTTTTTTTGGTGTTTAAAAATCTTTTTATTGGGTTAGTTCGAGTGGGTCAAACCAACCCCCTTCCACAAAATTTGTCAGTTTTAGCGTATCTCTCGCCGTTTTCAAGATAACTCAACATTTTTTTATTTTTTTATTTTAAAAATCTTTAAGTTGGGTTCTTTTGAGTTGGTCAAAAACAAACACCCTCTGAAAAAACTTTAAAATTTTGATCGAAAGCAGTTCCCCTCTTCGAAATCCTGAAAATGTTGTTAGTTCTCACGTATGTGTGACCCCTTTAGAGATAATTCAACTCGACTTATTTTTTATTGTATTCTTAATTTTCAACTATTTTATTAATTCATTGTAATAATTAATCCAGAAATGTTGACTTTTGAAATTTGCGCCTACTTGAATTATCGAGTTATCGAATCTTTTTTACATTATCGACTTATCGAATCTTGCTCCCGATTCCCGACAGCTGATTGGCAGATTCTACTGTGTCTTGCTTTGACTTACATTATATGTCAATGCCTAACTGAATTGACCAATAGGGTTTAGGGACTACGCATGAAGTTAGCGGGCAGTCGGGCGTGTAAATATGAGGAGATATTTTTGGAAGAGGGGGGAAGTAAGCTGGTTAGGGAGTGTTGGTGGGAGAAGGAGAACAGGAGAGGGGGTGGGAAGATGGAGGTTGAAAGAGAAAGGTATTTTAGAACGAATGGACTACAGATGGATGAAGTGAGAAGGATGCATGAGGAAGGGAGGTATATGAGTTGGTTAAGAAAAACAGCATGGAGAGAGAGAGAGAGAAGACAGCAGTGGAAGAGAGAATAAGAGAGACAAGGTTTAATGGGAACTATGTGTGGATTATGTCAAGGGCGAGAGCGCAATATTTGTGTGAGAAAGGAGAGAAAGGAAGTCAGGAGCTTATAGCGAGGATGAGATGTGGGTGCATGGAGGGTTTCAATAGGTTCTGGCTCGCTAGGGAAAAGAGGATGTGTGAACTATGTGGGAAGGGGGAGGCAAGAGTGGAGCACTGGTTGGAGGAGTGCGTAGAGGTGGAAAGGAGTGGGATAAGCATTGTGGTATTGATGCATGAAAGGGGGGACAAAAGGGCAGTAGCATGGGTGAAGGGAGTCTTGGGTAAGATGGAGAAGAAGAGAAGGAAGGAGATAGAGGAATGGGGAAGGAAAGATTGTAAATAGAGGAGGAAGTAAATATAAGTAAATGTAAATATTGTAAATAGTAGATAAGTATTAGGTATTAGCCACGGAGGCAGAGTTTGGTAATGCGAGGCAAAGCAAGAAAGTAGGGACATGCGTGCGAGGCGAAGCGAGGAAGGCAGTGCGATAAGAGCGAGCGGCGTTAGAGATAAGGTGTGGAAGGATGTTAGTTTTAAGGGTTAGTTTTAAGAAAATTCTGTAAAAAATGTAAGTGTAAGCAAGTCAATTTTTTAAGGCCAGCAGGCTAAAAAATAAACGTTTATCTATCTATCTATCTATCTATCTATCCATAATAGGAACGTGTATAAATTTATATCCCTTCCATCATAATCATAATATCCATTTAGATAATACTTAAAAATAAAGTGCTAAAAATTGATACTAGATATTGATATCACATTTGATCACTGAAATAAAATCTGATATTCAAAAGGTTATGACTTCTTTAATTTGATTCTCCCAGCATATAATTTTTATGGCTCTGGCTTTGATATCTCAGTTTCAAAGCATGTAATAAAAATGATTATTTCTCAGTTTAGGCTTTTACCTAGTTATTTTACCAGGAAAAGTACTTGGGTATTTTATATCCAAAACACCATTAGCTTTCAGAGCTGGTTTTTGCTATAGAAACAAGCTTTATTATTCTGGAGAACCATATCGTCGTTGTTATGACTATTAACCAAGGCTTTGAATCACCGGCCATTTATCTTGATAAAATGAACACGGAATAGACTTTCTTGATCAATGCAATCTTTGGTTCAGATCATTTAGAAAATGGATCATTTGGGGTGACCACGTAATTTTCATATATCAGACGGCACTTTACCCCTTGCGTTACTCTCAACGATATATGAACATTTAGAATAAATTAGTAAAAAAAATTATTTCAATAAAGGCAGGAAATTTCAGCTTCTAATATAAATATTTATTTGTTAGGTTTATTTTATTATTTGTTTTTAGGGCTATAGAAATAAACTTTTTCTAAGATTCTTGAATGAATTCAAAAAGCGTTTTGAAAATTGAAGATATATCAAATCAAAATTTCAACAAAAAAGTCAATCTTCAAACAAATCGTTGAATTTGCAAACAAAAAAGATTAATTTACAGCCGGCAGTATTTTTAACCAAAAAAGATCAAATTTTTCCAAAAAGGTAAATCTTCTACAACACAGTTTAATTTCTAAACTCAAAAATATGAATTTTTAACAGAAAAGTTAATTTTCAGCCAAGTACATAAGTTTTCTACAAAGTAGATTAATTTTCTACCAAAGAAGATCAATTCTTAACGAAAAATGTAATAGTTAATGTTTTATTCCAAAAAGATTTTACTTTCAAATAAAAGCAGTTGAATTGATCCAACAAAAAGGAACGAATTTTCAACGAAACAGTTGAATGAACAACCAAAACGATGAATTTTCAACCAAGAAGAATAATTTTCTGCCAAAAAGACGAATTTTCAACAAAATAGTTACGTTTTCCAACAAAGATATGAGTTTTGAACTAAAATGTTGAAATTTCAAACAAACAAGTGAATTTTTAACAAATTAGTTTTAATTTTAGCCTAGCAGTTGAATCAAAAAGATTTGAATTTCTCCAGAAATACAGATTTTCAACAGAATATTTGAATCTTCAACCAAGAAAGATTTTAATTTTAAACCAAACAGTTGAAACTTTAATGAAAAAATACAACATTTCTACCAAAAGAGGTGAATTTCCAAACCAAAAAGACGAATTTTCAATTAAAAAAGATTTTTCAGTCAAGAAAGAAAACAAATATTAGGCAAATTATTATGATTTGAAGGAAAAAATAATTTTGAATACAAAATCAAAATTTCTAATAACTGTTTTTTTTAAATTTGTCTGTTTATTTTCCTTGAAGTGAAATAAATATAATTTTCCTAGGTTTCTCTAAAAAATTCGAAAATATTTTTTAAGATTTCAGATACGTAGTCGCAAAAGTATCTAGAAAATTTATAAGGATTTTTATTATTTTACAGGATTTTACCAAATTTGAGGAAAAATTTGAGTTTAAAGGATATTTAGGGCTTTTTGAGGCTTGGAATTTTGTTTAAATGTTTTATCAATTTTTCAAAGATTCAACATATTTTGAATCTGTTCAAAACTTCTAAAAATCTTAAATATCTTTTAAAATGACTCGAATTATTCCTAAAATTGTCTTGAAATTTTCCGGATTTTTTTCTGGTAATTTTTAAAATCTTTTCTGAAATTAATTTTGAAAAATAAATGATAGGTACTTTAAATATTCCCAGGGATATTGAAAAAACTAAAAAATTATATTACGAAATCTTCAAAAATCTACATTTTATTTTAAGTTATTTGAATTCTTTTCAAACTTTAAATGATTTTGGAAATTTTTGTAAAACTTCGGAATATATTTTAAAATGATTCGAATTTTCTCTAAAACTTTCAAATAATTCTGCAAAATTATTAAAATTTCCTGAACATTTTTCAGATTCTTCTGTAACAATTTTGAAAATCTTTTGGAATTTTTAAAAATCTTTTTAAATACTCTCCGAAAATCAATTCCGTAGAATAAATATATATTTTTAATTCTCCCATAAATATTAAGAAAATTTTTGTATTCTCTTGAAACCATCCAAAATTGTTAAAAAGCTTCTCATTTTTTGGTTCCATATCTCCAAAAATTTACATTTTTTTGGATGAAATCATTGTAAGTATAAAATTATTTTCATATCTGTCAAAAACTTCGGAAATCCTCTATAATGTTTAAAAATCTTTTTGAATATTCTCTTACAATTAATGTTTCAAGATAAAGAATGTATATCTGATGTATATCTTTTACATTTTTAAATTATTTTCGAAATTCTTTAAAAACATTTAAATATCTTTTAAAATGATTCGAAATTTTTCGATGATTTTATTAATTTGAAAGAATTGAAAAATTTTGCTTCAAAATCTCCGACATTATTTGCCAAAATTTTAGCAAATCATTTGAAATGTTCTACAATCTTTTTGAATATTTTCCTAAAATTAATTTATAAAAATAAAAAATCGATTAAAATTTTTCCAGGAATCTTAAGAAACAATTCGAAATAATTGAAAGACAATAATAAACAATCACACAAAAATAATGAATAAATAATAATAAATTAATAAAATAAAACTAGGAATTTTTTTGCCAGTGCCAAGAATTACTTTCTTACCAGTACCGATAATGTATATTCTTCGTAAATTAATATATATTTTAAGTTTTTGTTCATAATTTTACTTTTCTCTATGAAAATGTGAAAAAGTTTACAAATTATAGTATGTTAGCAAAATATTAGGAACACATTTATTTCCCACTATTAAAAAACATTTATAATTGAAATTTTGTTTTACTAAATTGACGGCACAGAAATGTCTTGATCTTCATGAATATAAAAAAACATATAACCTCATTTAATGAATAACCTCATTTATGAATATAATCCTTTCGTCATTTTTAAAATCTTTGGTCAAAAACTTAAGAACAGAATTTTTCCCTTTATTATTAATGATTTATTTACAATTTTAATTTAGTTATTCTAAAATAAATTTTCAGAAGTCAAATTCCTCATTTAGAAATTGCGATTTACAAAATCCCAGAAAATTCAAAACCACAAACTGAAAACAGTCACTTAAAGTCATATTCGCGCAGTATACAACCCATCAGGTATTCAACAACAATGAGTGCGATATTTTCGAAAATTTTGTTCCAATTATTTTTTTTTCTAATTTTGTTTTCATCTGCAAAAATTAATGCTTCTGTAAAAGAAAGTATATTACTTCTCTAAAAGAAAGTATATTACTTCTCTAAAAGAAAGTATATTACCTCCGATAACACAAGAATTTTATTTTTATTTTGTAGCTTTTTTATTTTTAATGAAAAGAATCCTGAGAAACAAGGGATAATTATTTTTAATAACGTATTTACAGGCTTTTTTGAATTAATAATATTTGCTTTTAGAAATAACTTAATTTTTAAAAAGATATTTCAAATTTTCTTTATAAATTTAATATTCCTTTTGACGACTCTTAATTATTATTATTATTATTTAATACCTTGCAAATAGCATCCTAAAAGTCTTACTTGCATTATTGATAATGCTATAAACTTGAGCTGATATTAAAGGCCTTTGAGCTTTTGCACGTAGGATTAGAACCTTTCTGGAATCCACCTCCATTCTCTGGTACTAAAGGAGACCCATAAGATTTATATTAGTAATCTTCAAAGGATAACGCAAAGGATCTTATATATATAAGACCCATTTGTGTCACATAATAATATTCATGTATTTATTTTATCATGACAAGCTTCAACATTTTTTATGTAATAATAGCAAATTTTAATAATATTATAAAAAAAAGCGCTTATTACACGTTTCTTATTTTCCTTGCCTAATTATCAAATTAAAATTTATGCTTCAATTTGAAGTATTACGAAATATCAATAATCATAAATCAAAATAAATATTCAAATAGCCTCATCGAATTTAATAAAATTTTATCACAATCTGCAAAGAAGATGATTAATAAGTTAATTTCAATTTTATATTGTAATAAGGTATTATTAAACGATGTTATCGTATTCTGAGTCTTTCTGATGTCTTCCATTTTTGATAATGATACATTTTCGAAAGTTACTATTAAAAGTCTTAAATTTAGAAAATTTAGAATTAGGAATTATTGAATTTTCAAGATTTATATTTCAAAGGTATATAATTTGGGATATTCTAATGGAAATAGTTCAATTTTGAAGATTCACAATTGAATATTCTTCAATTTTCACGGCTCGTTATTTGAAATTCTCTACTAGTTTTAAAGATTTTCAATTAAAAATTCTTTATTTTTGAATTTATTTTCATATTTATTTATTGCCAAAGTTTAATAACCGTTCAACTTTGAGGATTCACAAACAAAGTTCTGCATTTTTGGAGTGTCCTAATTGAAAATTGTCTCAATTTTGAAGATTTAAAAATAAAAAATCTAGGATTCAGAAGTTTTTAAAGATGAAAAGTAAAGTTTTCAATTCTGAATCTTCCCAATTGATGAAATTCAAAATGTAGATGATCTAATTTACAGAATTTTTAATTGTAAATCTTAAGACTTGTTGGAACATTTTTATATGTAAATTTTAGAAATTCGAAGTTCTTCAATTTTAAAGATACATAAATAAAAATTCTTCAATTTAGATAATTTTGAATGTCAAAAGTATTGTATTTGTCATTGTAAATCTTTCAAATTAAAGAAATTTCGAATATGAATAATCAAAATTACAGAATTTTCAACTTTAATTTGTCCAAATTACAGAATTTTAAACTTTAAATGGTCAAAATTAAAAACTGTTTAATTTTAAATATTCATAATTTAAAATTCTGCAATTTTCAAGTGTTAGAGTGAAGAATTTTTGAATTTGAAAATTATTGAATAACAAATTATCAAATTTAAAAAATGTATATTTTGAAGTTATGTTATTTCGAACATTTTTTGGAATAGTGCAATTTTGAAGATTTACAAAGGAAATTTTTTCAATTTTCACGACTTTTAATTTAAAAATCTTCAATTTTGAAGATTCACAATTAAAAACTTTCTGATTTTGAAGATCTGTAAATAAAAAATGTTAAATTTAGATGACGTTAAAAATCAAACTTTAAATTTTCCAATTTAAATACTTTAAATTGAAGACATTTCGAATGTTAAGCATCAAAAATTACAAAATTTGTAATTTTTTAAAGTAAAACATTTTTTATGGTAAATTGTCAAAATTTAAGAAATGTTCAATTTTAAGAGCATATAGTTACAACTGAAAATTGTTCAATTTTAAAGGTGTATAAATAAAAATTCCTAAATTTGTTTGTTTTTGAAGATCAAAGGTCAAGTTTTCAATTCTAAGACTTCCAAATTGATAAAACTTGAAATATAAATGATCGAAATTACGGAATTTTTAATTATAAACCTTAATGTTTGCATAATTTTTCATTGTAAAATTTTTAAATTAAAGGCTTCAAGTTTCAAGAACTACCCCAGCACTGCGATTCAAATTAAATGATCCTAAAGTCAGATAAAAATGATGTTTAGGCCCATCTAACTCGGTGAAAATTTTATATTCCAATTCAAACTGAAGAATTTCCATTCTATCGCAACAACTTCAAGTAGAAACAGAATGTGGACAAAGTGAATGAATTTGAAGATTATTATATATAATTATTGATATTGTAATTATCATTTTTAGTAATTTTTTAGTATTAATGTCGTTCAGAAAAAATTGGCTTAACAGAATAAAAAATGTAAGAGAAATTGTTTTCTCCAGAATACCGAAACCATATTTAAAAATTGATGAATATTTAACTGCAAATACGTTCAGTCTTGCTCCCTACTAATGAAATTATTATTATTAATTTCCAAACTAATTTTAAAAATTTGCCAGCTCGATAAATGTAGTTTCAATTTGATTATAAACTGCCTTGCATGATACGTACAAACCCATACTCATCCTGACTTTGAACGTCAAGCGTATCGCCCCAAGCGGTTGGCTGACCAGAGCCGTCCGTATCCACTTGCAATACGTTATATGTCACGTACTCGTATAATGTTTCAAAAACTTTCCTGCAAAGCACGAAAATGTGGACTGAACTTGATATCCCGTGTAAAATCGAGAGCTTTTGACCCCGACTATAAAACTCAATCAAGTGTGCTACGTGTCCCTGAGAAGATACGCTCTAATCAACGACGGCTAATTAAAATTCAATAAACCATTTTCATAACAAAGCTTCTATTTTTGCCAGAACTATTTTTAAGACCGCTTTAATTACGGACTATTGATTCTCATATTGCCTCATATTACCATATTTGAAATCTATTGAATTTTCTGAAATCTTACAAAACCACCTTAAATTCTATAATCCTACGAAATTTTTTCAAATTTCATTAAATTCCTCGGAATTTCAAAATCACACTAAGTATATCTGCGATGAAAAGAATCTGCCAAGTACAACTACATTAATTTCTAAAGTCAAAGTTGGCTAATTAATTTGGAAAAAAATATTCATAATACAATATATTGAGGAACCTTTTTTTATATATTATAATATAGAAATTTTGTACATAAATTCTAAAAAGCTATTTCAGACATGAAAAACTTGACGGGCTTGAGTGTATGAGCAAAATGATTTTCAAAAATTACTGGTTTTGGGAGATTGATGGTATAACATAATCCCGCCATGTTTTAAAATCTCTTAAATGGCTTTCTAACATTTATTTTCAAAATTTCTACAGGCTTCTTTATAAAAAAGTTTATAAAAACATTTCATTATGAATATCATTTTCAAAATTACTTAGCCAATTTTGATTTAAAAAAATCACGTACATGTTCTTTTGCAGATTTTTTGCATCGCAGATCTTTTTGCTGGGATATCATGTTTTTTGTATTTGTTTTTCTAAATAAGATAAAATTTAACTTGAGCTTATTAGACGCATAATTTTATACCTTTTGCGGTATTGTCAGGAAAAAATTTTATGTTAATATTATAGAAATTAAGGTAGTTGTATACGAGCCTTTTTCTGGAAATTATATTGCAAAAAATATAAGGATTTGAAATTGATTTGAATTGAATTAATTGTGTGAATAATTCTCGTTAAAAGTTAATTAAGGAAATTAAACTGATTTATTCTTTAATTAAATTTAGTGGTACGATTATTCAACTTCAATTTGTATAGATTTTTCAATTTTAATTTAAAATTAAAATTTTTATAGAATTTTTCCGATAATATTAAATCAAATTTCAATAAATATTAATTTAAATTTTTCACCTGTGCTCATCTCTATGGCCTCATATATTCAACCCGATGACAGCGTATTTTAATAAGAAGTCTGTAGCAACATATTCTCAATATATATTGCAAAATATTTAAATATCCAGAATAGTATTCAAAATTTTACCTTCTATCTCATTTCTGAATTTTCCTTTTTTACACTGAATACGTCAAATCCTAAAAAATAAATATGTAAATTAAAAGTGATTTCATATATTTTATTACTCTAGTTCTGATTTGGAACAGGGAATTTAAAGAAAATCCCAGTTCAAAGGCAGAATTTGTCAGAATTCAAAACTTCCTTCTTTCAAATTTTCGAAAAAGGAAGTTACTATATTTTTGCAATAGAATAGCAAACTTTTCAAGTACATATAATTCGAATTGAAACAGGGAATTTTGGAAATAAATTTAATTGTGATCTGGTATAGCGAATTCTCTAAAAGAATTCTAATTCTGAAGTTGATCGGAATATAAATAAATAAAAAAGAAATTCCTGTAAAGAATTTTTATTTTGACTTTGGAACAGGCAATTTTATATAGAATTATAACTTTGTCTTGTAACAGGTAATTTTTGACATAAAACGAAAAATTTTGAAAAATAATTGTAATTCTGATTAATTAAATGTGAATTTACGAAAACAATTTTTGTTGCATTTCGCAAGTCGTCAGATTTGTAAAATTCCTTGTTCCAAATCAGAATGATTTTGGATTTAAAAATAATGTTGTATAATAGAAAATGTTGTAAAGAACAAACTTCACACTCTTCTCCCTATTATCCTCTTTTTCCCCATTTTAAAGGTTTTTATCTTTTTCCTCTTGTTTTCAAGTAACTTCTCCCTTTTCATATTTTTCTCATTTTTTTTATTTTTGGTGAAAAGTCAATTATTTTTGGTGAAAAGTTAATTATTTTTGGTTGAACTGTGTACTATTATATTTTTGGTTCACAATGTATCTGTTCTGAATCAAACTTCTAATAGTTGGTTGAAAATTTAATTCTTTTGTTGAAAATTCAAATTTTTTGTTAAAAAGTCATCTTTTTGGTGAAAAATTAACTTTTTTGTTGAAAATTCTACTATTTTGTTAAAATTTCATATCGCTTGGTTGAAAATTCAATTTTTATGTTGCACATTCGTCTTTTTTTAGAGAAAATTCGTCCTTTTTGTTGAAAAGTTGAAATATTTGATTACTAATGCTATTATTTTGTGCTGTGAAATTCGAAACAAAAGATAATTTTGACTTGGAACATGGAATTTTTTTTAATAAATGTAATTGTGATTTAAAACAGGGAATTTCTGTAAAGGAAGATCATTTTCGTTTTATAACAGGGAATTTCCGGCAGATGATTTTCGGCATGGAACGTAAATTTTAGAAACTAATTTTGATTCTGATTTAGAAAAAGGAAATTAAAAAAGAATCCGTGTTCAAATTCAAAATTACATTTTTTTTAATTCTCTGCTCCAAGTCAGAATTGTATTTCTTATGTCCAGAAATTATCTGATGTTCCAACTCATAATTATAAATATTTTCCAAGAATTTCGGTTCCAAATTAGAAATCTATGAAATCTCTTAAAAAGTTTAGAAGTCTCATTATATGTTTCAAAATTTTTAAAATTATTTAAATCTTTTGAACTCTTCAAAATTAACCGGGAAAAAGTAACAATTGAGCGAACAGCCTGGGTAGACACCCTGATTACATAAAAATTCCTCTATTAATGCTGAATTTTCCTTCATAAGTCTAGTCGACTATTTTATAAATAATCATGAAGATTAAATAAATATTACATGCTTCAGACTGAATAAATCGCAAAGAATTTGTGCCAAAGACCAGTGACAAAGGTAATTGCTAAATTAAGATTTGATTGAAAATACAGGTCGACAGCTTCTCACAAACCTGTAATATACATTTTTAATTAAAATCTCTTTTGCAATGTTTCTTATCTACAAAATAAATGAACGGAAAATATTTACAACCTTCAAACATCTTTGATGGTTGACATTTTGATTAAGTGTAATAAATAATTAATATGAAAATTATTTTCTGTTGCAGGAGGGCAATTTTGACGAATCCAGACTTAAAACCAACTACATCATGGTACAAGCTTTTGGAGAACGATTTTTGGGGAACCCCCTTACGAGAAAGAGGTTCTCACGGTAGTTACAGGCCACTTTGTGTAGCTACATTCAGACTCAATTATCTACTTGGTGGTCTTGAACCTCTAGGTTATCATCTTGTAAATGTCATTCTTCATGCAGCTTGTACAGCACTTGTTGTCAGGATAGCAAAAAAGGTAATTATTCAGCAATAATTCAATAAATTGTTATTAAACTCGCTGTGAATTCGATCTCGAGTGTTTCTACTTTGTTTATATTTATAATTATATCGCGCTCATTTCACGAGCACTTTGCTTCCCGTTAGCAAATGTATTTGCTTCCTCATAGAGGAAGCATTAGTTATTTTTTTCAATAAGAGACAAACTAAATTCTTCTCTTTGATCAATTTAAAAATAGAAATTTACAAAAAATACAAAATTACAAAATGATACAAACAATTTTTGAAACACAAAGACAAATCAGACAAATCAAATTTTGAATTCGAAATGATAATTTTTCGAGCTGGAAAAGGGAAGGGAAAAGTTCTGTCGCACCCTATCCCTATGCCAGCTTTATGATTTTTTAAAAACAATTGTCCGAATTATTCTATTTGAAAATTTATGATGAAAAAATCTTTTCTATTCATGCGCCAACTTTGAATTATGTCGATGAAAAAAGTCTTTCTGTTAGAAACAGATGATTCATATATTATAAATGAGCATAACTTCCTTAATCTTCAATAAAGTGTATTAATATTATAGATCAATCGATTTTCCTCGAATCAAGGAATATTTTCCGTTCTTGTATCAATTGTGAATTATGTTAGTGAAAAAAGTTTTACTATAAAAAACCGTATTTTCAAATATTATGCATTACCATAGCTTACTTACTCTTCAATGAAATGTATCAATGTTATAGGTCAATCGATTCGTCTCGAATCAACACAACTTTTCTATTCTCGCATCAACTTTAAATTATGAGAATGAGAACATTTTTAGTATAAATATCGATTTTAAAAATATATAAATTATCATAATTTTCGTACTCTTTAATAAAATGTATTAATATTGTAGGTCAATCGAATAGTCTCGAACCAAGGAATCTTTTACATTCTTGCATCAACTTTGAATTATATTGAAGAAAAAAGTTTTACTATAAAAAACCGTGTTTTCAAATATTATGCATTACCATAGCTTCCTTACTCTTCAAGAAAATTTATTAATATTATAGGTCAATCGATTCGTCTCGAATCAACACATATTTTCTGTTCTTGCATGAACTTTTAATTATGTTAATGAAAAAAGTTTTACTATAAAAAACCGTTGTTCAAAATATATAAATTACCATAACTTCCCTATGCTTTAATAAAATATATTAATATTACAGATCAATTGATTCGTCTCGAAGCAAGGAATCTTTTATATTCTTGCATCAAATTTGAATTATATTGAAGAAAAAAGTTTTACTATAAAAACCGTGTTTTCAAATATTATGCATTACCATAGCTTCCTTACACTTCAATAAAATGTATTAATATTATAGGCCAATCGATTCGTCTCGATCTAAGGAATCTTTTATATCCTTGCATCAACTTTGAATTATGTCAATATAAAAAGTTTTACCATAAAAAACCGATTTTTAAAATATATAAATTAGCATAAGTTCCCTACGCTTTAATCAAATATATTAATAGTATATGTAAATCTATTTGTCTCGAACCAAGAAATCTTTTATATTCTTGCATCAAATTTGAATTAAGTCAATGAAAAAAGTTTCACTATAAAAAACCAATTTTTAAAATATCATTAAGTGCTAAAAAAAATGCAACGAATATTTTTAGAAAGCCTTTGGTCAGTTTCAAGATATTAGTCGGGAAAATAAGCTCTCCAAATTTCATCAATTTATCTGCAACCGTTTTCAAATTATTGTGTTCACAAAAAAGTGTGACATCTACACATCCGCACACACACATCCGGACAATGGCTTAGAACATTGTATTAGACATTTTCAAATTGGGGAAGGTTCAATTAAATTAATTTAAAAATTTTGGAAAATGTTACCATTACAAGGCTTCCTCTATGAGGAAGCAAAAATTAGTTAAAGTAAATAGCATGTAGCTAGGATACATATCACAAATCCGAAATAGTGAGGCTCAGAATAATAAATAACAAAAATAACTTCCCTCCGATGAAATTTTGGACTTTCTCACTGCATAATTAACGGATTTTTTACGGGGTTTTAAGGGCAAATAAAAAATTTAGTGCTTCTCAAGTTTTGTCAAGAAATCAATTTGGAGGGGTGTGGGGAGGCCAGGTAGTCGCAAGCTAGCCCCTCCACCCCTTAAAAAACTGGAAAAGTCGAAAAACAACTAGACCAGATTTCATGTGTATTTCAGGGTTTTCCTGAAAACTGCTAATACATTTAACAAAAACAACCTCTATATGTGAAAACTAACCCGCCTTGTACAAAAGTTTAAAAAATTCGTAAAACAGATACATTACATTTTACAACTGTTTAAGCCTTTTCGGAAAACATAAAATATGCTTCCAAAAAACTTCCCCTATTTGTGCACTTAACATCCTCTTACTTAATAAATTTTAAAAAATGGGAAATAAATAACACCTCATTTCAGGGCGATTATACAGTTCTCCCGGAAAACGAAAATAAATGTGAAAAAACAACCCCTATATATAAAAAATACTTTTCTTATAAAACCCCTATTCGTGAAAACTACAGGTCAGTTTATCTAGCATCTCCATAATGGAATTTTAACTTTTTTTATGCCATGATTTTGGGCTATTTTTGGTCACCAATGTTAATTTTTGGACACTTTTATTTTTCTCAAAAAACCGAATTTTACATTTAGAGCAAATTTAAGAAATTACAAAAATCAAGCACGCCAGAATTTCGGGCCTTTTTGGGCTCTCCATAAGTGTAAAACTTAATTTAGAAAAAACAAGCTCTTCTACCTAAAAACTACCCCACTAAATAAAGTATGTACTCGGCCTAAATATGAGTACATCAGAAATTTCGGTTATTCGTAGGCTCTCTGAAACGCCTAAAGAATAATTTTACAAAATCTAACTCAACACTAAAAACTACCTCCCTCCCCCACCAGAAAAACTTTCAGGATAAGTGCAAGAAAAAGTATTTCAGAGGTTTGGGCTATTTTTTAACTCACCAAAAATAAAAAAATACTTGTCTGGAAACAAGCCGTATCACTAAAACCTACCCCTCATTAATAAATTAGATATTAAACCAAAACAATGTAAGCTGCCTTCAGCTGAAATATCTGAAAAAATAATTTCAATAGAGAAAAATCGCAAAAGAAGATTTAAACAAGATTTTTGTTGATATCCCTATCCTCATAGTATTAATCAGATACTTCCCAAAAACCACCCCTAATACATTCAATCTCCCCTTTGTCAGCTGCCTTCAACTAAAACAGTCAAAAATATTTCAAATGAAAAATAATCACCCCAAACACCTTATCAAGACTTTAGTAGATATCTCCATTCTCATAGTGATAATCAACAATCCCCAAAGACCACCCTTAGCAGTTTTAACAAACCCTATCTCAGCTGCCCTCAACTTAAACTGGCGAAAAATTTCAAATTGAAAATAATCACTAGAATTTAACTTGATTTTGCCACGGGTTTTGCTTAAATTGATCAACAACAAAGAAATTATTATTTAAAAAGCTGCTGTGGCTGAACGGCGGCTTTAAAACTAATACAACTCTTAAACGAATTACGAAGTCGAATATCTAATATCAGCCCCGTTATATTTAAAAAAATTAATTTTATTATTTTAAACTAATCGCAGCAAAGAACTGCACAAGATTATAAAATGATAATTATTTTCGAAAATATTTATAATTGAATCAAAGTGATCAATTTCCACCTTTTATCGAATATTTTTTTACAGAAATGATTAAATCCTTTTAAATTGATCATATTCAGATTATTATTAAATGAAGCTTAATTCTCATTTCCATTCAATTAGGAAATACGAGAGCTTTGGAAAACTAGACAGAAGAGTGTAACATTGAAAAGCTTTTAAATTTTAAATTTGTTTTCATATCATTCTCTCAAATAAAATTCTTGCTGATGTTTAAAAGCTTTTAATTATCAAATGTTTCGATGATTGACAAATTTGGAATTGAATTTTCGCGACCGAATGTAGATCCACATTTTTCAAATATAATAGATTTCAATTTCGGTTATATTTTAGTGATGTTTCAATTATATCATATATATATATATCGGTATATTCGGTCGCGAAACT
>CAKNYM010052257.1:262222-280655 GCA_932195095.1 Andricus curvator
TTTTTTTTCTCTTCAAATTACAATAGGAGCATTTTATGGTGGTTGTCCAAATTTGGTCGTTGCACTCTTGTTTTTATTTTCAGGAATTCTATACAGTAACTTGAGTACTGGACGTTAAATAGGATTTTGAATTTGATTTTAATCTAATTTAAAATTCTTAAATTGAACATTTTTTTAATTATTCAGTCTAAATGGACGTTCCAAATGTTTTAATTTGAACCATCTTTGAAGCAAATGGATCTAAAAGAAAATATTCTAGCATAGTTGTCTAAAAATGAAATTTCCTCATTTTTCTCACTTTTCAATTATTGCTAACAAAAGAACATCGGTTTGACCCAGAAAATTTTATTTTATTATCCACATCTATATGCCAAGACCTTCAAGTTGATCCATCTTCGAAGAAAATCGGATAATTTCGAGAGTATAATAAACCCTGTACAAAAAGGGCGCTCTCTATTAATATATAGGATAAATATAAAAATTTAACTTTGTAAACTATTTGAATCAAAATTTTGTAAAGAAAATGTTTCAAAAAATTTCAGCTTTTCATTTTATTTAAAAAAAAAGATGAAAACTATACTTCGTAACAGATTTCAAACTTTTACGTTGTAATTTACACCCTTTAGAGAAAAGTTTCAAGATGAAAAGTGCTCTTTACGTGGATAATAAAGTTCAAGTAAGAAGAACTTCAAAGTTAGCTAGAAGTTTACTCAATTTTACAGAAATGGAAAGTGCTATTAATTTATAAATTTTATGACTATAACCATCTGGGGGTGATAGAAAAATGTAATGTAAGTGGTGCTTTATTCAACTTGCATATAAACTAGAATTTATGTCCAACGTGATACTAATAATACTAAATATATGAATAAGAACAAAAGGCCCAAGACAAAAAAAAATTCAGCAATTCGATTTTTGTTCGCAATATAATGTTTATTTCAAATAATATTTCTCATTTTGTCTCAATACAATTCGTCAGGAAATTCTTTTTAAAGGATATAACAATAATTAATTTTTCGAAAAAACCTTATTCTTAGAATTTTGATTGCAAAATTTATTTTTTTATCGAAATTCTAAATACTAACATTATATTATATTATTTTTATATTATTATATTATATTATTATATATATATATAGCCAACGGCCATACCACGCTGAAAAACCCAGTTCTCGTCAGATCACTGAAGTTAAGCAGCGTTGGACGCGGTTAGTACTTGGATGGGTGACCATTCAAGAATACTGACATGAGTGCTGTTGGCACATCGTGGGTGTGGTGAGCCCACACTTGTAGTTATTTATAACTACAAGAAAAACCTAGAAACACAACCCGAATCGGGTAGTGTCACGCCTACCCTGAAAGGGAAATGGTTTAATGGTATATATATATTTATTTCTCGTAAATATAAGCAATGAATTTGATAACAAAATTTTGTTTATTAAATTGTAACAATGATCATAACTTTCTTTAAAACAGTTTCTCTCGAAAATAATGATGTTCTCACAAAAATTTTTGCTTTTTATTAAACGCTTTTAAGTTAAAATGTTTATATTTTGAACATTTCTGTTACTAAATTGCTTTCGGGCTTTACTTACCATAATGATCCACTTTTGTGGATTAGAAATTAATTTTTACACAACTTTATTCATACATGTCGAGTTGAAGTTGTTATACTTCTTATTGAAAGTCGTAGGTTAGTCATGACCGACATAATATTACTAAGACAAAGAATTTTTTAGAAAATTTTGAATTTCAGGTTGGGAGTAAAATTCCATTTTTTCTATATTAATCTATGCATTTCTATGACTCTGTGAATTAATTTTTTTTTCTTTTTAAAATTGTTTTTTTTTAACTCAGTTCCAACTTCCACTTCCAAAAGATTTACAACTTTCTGAGACAAACACAGCATTTTTAAAAAACGTTGAATTTCAAATAAAAAATTTTAAACTAAAAAAGATTAATTCGCAACCAAAAATGGAATAGTTAAATTTTCTATTAAGAAAATTAATTTTCAACAAAGAGAAAACAAATTTTCAACAGAATAGTAGAAAATGAAAAATTAATTTTCAAGAAAGGAGTTCAAGTTTCAACCAAGTAGTTGAATTTTTAACCTAAAAGATGATTTTTTAACGAGGGAGATTGATTTTCTACCAGAAATATGACTTTTCAACTGAAAAATATGAATTTCTAGCTAAAAGTGAAATAGTTAAATTTTCATTTAAAGAAATGGATTTTTAAGCAAAGAAAGAAAGCCATTTTTTAACTAAAATGATGAATTATCTAGAAAGAATGAATTTTTAAGGAAGGACAAAGGAAAGGAAGTACCAACAAAATAGTAGAATCCTTAATCAAAACAGATAATTTTCAATCAAAAAGATCAATTCTTACCAAAAAAGACCAATTTTCAACAAAATACGTGAATTTTCAACTAAGAAAGACAAGTTTTCAAAAAAATGAAATAGTTAAATTTTCAGTTAAAAAATGAATTTCCAATAAAGAAACGAATTTTCGAGGAAAAATGTCATAATTGACATTTCAACCAAAAAATAATTGTATTTTTAAATAAAAAGTGTTGAATTCGAAAAAAACATAAATTTTATAGAAAAGAGTTGAATTTTCAACGAGAAAGATTTCGCAGTCAAGAAGGAAAAAATGTCAACCAAATTGTTGATACAATTGATTACATGGATTTTTCACTACAGTGATGAATCTTCAATCGAAAAATGAATTTTCAACAAAAGAGTTTAACTTTTAACCAAGAAATTGAATTATGAGTGAAAAAGACGAATTTGTAATCAGGAAGATTAATTTTCCACTAAAAAAGATGAATTTTGCATCAAATAGTTGAATTTTGAACCAAAAAAGATTAAGTTTCAACTAAAAATAGAATAGTCAAATTTTTAATTTAAAAAAATTCATTTTTAGTTCGAAAAACAGCACATTTTTAACAAAATCGTACAATTTTGTACCAATAAAATTAGCTTTTAACAACGGAGTTCAACCAAGTAGCTGAATTATTAACCAAATAGTTAAATGCTTTATGAAAACAGATCAATTTTCAATTAAACAATAAGATATTTATCAAGAAGGGGGAAATTACAACAAAATTATTGAATACTCAAGCCAAAAAGACAAATTTCATGCAAAACAGTTGAATTCTGAAATGTTGAATTTTAAACCCAAAAAGACGAATTTTTAACGAAATAGTTGAATATTGAACAAAATGATGAAATTTTCTACCAAATAATAAAACTTGTGAACATAAAATATTAATTCTTAATCAAAATTATAAAATTAAATTTTCAACCATAAAAATCAACCTTCAACCAAAAACATTTGGATTTTCAACGAAAGAGATGAATTTTCAGCCAAAATGATGAACCTTTATCCTGATAAGTTAAATTTTCAGTTTGAAAAATTATTTGAGAAAAAAACAGTTCACTCTTAGAATTAATATTTTTACTTTCTAAAACAGTTTCCACAGTATATTTTCAAGGAATGTTTTAGAAAATTTTGAATATCAGTGTGTTAGGAAAAGTCCAATTTTCCTATATTGGGCTAGACATCTCTATGGTTTCAGAAATGATTATTCTTTACCTTTAAGAAGTATGCCTCTAGATTTCCGTAGTTAAGTTATTCGTCGAAATTTAATAATTTTTCGTTAATAAGAAATGTAGCAATAAATTTTACCCAAAAATGATTAATTTTTAATCAAGAAGATTAACTTTTTGGCAAAAAAGAAACAAGTATTCTACTCTTGGAACTAATTTTTTTCTTTCAAAAGAGTTTCCATAGATTAAACTAGTTCCGACTCACACTTCTGGAAGATATACAACTTCATAGGACCAACAAGGAATGTTTCAGAAAATTTTTAATTTCAGTGTATCAGACAAATTCCAATTTTTCTATATTAAGCTTTTTCTATCTTTATGGCTTTAGAAATTATTTTTTTACCTTCAAAAAGTACTTCTTTAGATTTCCGTGATTGAATTATTCGTCGAAACTTAATCATTTTTGATGAATAAAAAATTGAAGGAAAAATTCTCTACTAATAAAAATTCATGAGATTCATAGCATCAAATGAAACATCCTAAATCATCAAATTGATCAACTGTCATCTACTGTATTTTCATAAGAAAACTGTTTACCATTCTTATACAATATAAGATAAGGATCTTTCAAATTATAAATCCCATATCAATTGCCTAATAAAATTTCCAAACATGGTTTGCCATTTTAGTTACAGTAAAATCGTATTTTCTTCTGCGGTCGTGAAATACCTTTTTACCTCTTAAGGGTGCCTGAAAGGGCCACTTTCAGAGGTCGCTTTTGTTAAGGGTTTTAAAAAGCGAGGGTCAACTGATATTGAATATCACTTATCTTTTTTTTCCTCCATGACCCACGACCCCTTTATCCCAACTTTGTTGGGATAACAGAGAAGCTGCCTTTTTTTGTACAACGGGTGTTACAAAGTGACATGGCACATATATGTGTAAAATCTGCAGACGATAGTAAAAGTATATTTCAGGATGTCTTATCCCACCGAAAGTATAAGATCGATCGAGCATGTTGCGACGAAATGTTGGATGTGCATCGTTAATCAAAAAAGCACTAGGAGCGTCGAAATTGGAAGTTTGAGTTATGAGAAACAGACCTTGTAAAATCCGACCAGTGGTCTGTTCGATGTAAAAAACTATCCTGAGGACATGAGGGTGAGGGACCAAATTAATTTTCTTCAACGCCCTCCAAATGTGATTCCATTTACCAGAATAGGTGTTTTCGGAAATTTATAAACCAAGCTCATTTTTTATTGGAACGTCATATTGTACCTTTATTATTTTTTATTGATTAACGTCAAACGGGGTAATTTCGGACATATAGGATGCATTCGGACATTCCTAAATTGATAGTGTAAATTGCTTAAGATGAGTGGTTTTAACCAGAATCTAGAACCAGTTAAGGCATAAACTGATTCCAGATTCTTGGAACAGTTTTGAGTAATCTATCTCATCAATTTAGGGAATTCAAGGGTGTTTGAATTTACCCCTCATGTCAAAAATCACCCCATTTGACGCTACCTTTTTTAAATCAGTTGTTATTATAAATTTAATTAGACGCGATTAAATAATAATCTTCGAACTGCGAAAAGAAAGGAATTTAAAAGGTGTCCGGAAAAACTCACGATACCTTACTAGGAGGGGGGGGGGGGGGGTCAAAGTATTTCTTACTTAATTTTCCTCTTTTCAATAATTTTTGTTAAATATTCTATTTGACTTCTGTTTTGGCTGTTCAAATTAAATTTTATACTATCAGGGTAAGAGCACCAATTCTTGGCGGCACCTTAGCCTAATTACTGGCATGCCAAAAGCCGAAAAGAAATTGTTTTATTTTTGATAAATATTTGATTTCACTATATAAGTATCATATGCATATATGTAAAAATGCAAAAAAGGCTGAAAAATGTATTATCTAAGAAATTAAAGTGGGGTGCCAAAAATTGGGAGGTACTATGAATTGGTGTTTTTACAATGTACACATTACATCATAATTTGTTTCATTGCTCACTTTTCATGCAATATTTCATAACACATTAATAAATTTGAAACTTTAATACGCAAATTTTATGAATCTCTTAAAATTATTTAAATAATGTGAAAATCGTTTGAAATACTTTAAATTCCATGATGATTGTACATAATTTCTTACGATTCTTTTGAAACGATTTAGCACATTGAAGATCCCTTAAAACCCTTTAAATACTGTAAAAATCCTTGAAATCGCTTAAAATTTTAGAGATTTCATCCAGATCGCTTATAATTCTTCATAATCTCTCAAAATATCTGAAAATCGGTTAAAACCATCAAAATTCCTTGAAACTTTTCAAATCTTACGAGATCCCTTGCAATTTTTGAAATCTTTTTAAAATGTACTGCAATCTTTTAAATTCGTAGGAATCCTTTGAAATATTCTGAAATCCCTTGCAATATATTAAAATCCACTAAAATCTTTTGAAAGCCTTTAAAGTGCTTCGAAATACCTTTGAATCATCGAAACCCCTTTATATGTCTTAAACTCTGTTTATGTCCCTCAAAATTCTTTGAAATATTTAACAATATTTTGAAATTTTTCAAAATGCCTTCAAATTTTAGAAATTTCATTGAAATCCCCTGAAATCATGTAGCATTCGTGAAAATACGTCAACACTGCATCCATTTTTTTAAATTCTTAGAAATCTAGTGACTTTTTTTGAAATTTCTTACAATCCCTTACGATCCCTTGAAATACATTAAAAACTGTGCGAATGCTTGAAATTTCTTGAAATTATCGAAATCCTTATAATCCTTTAAAACCCATGGAAAGTGATTGAATTCTCTCGAAATCCGTTGAAATCCTCAAACTTCCGTTGAATATTCCGAAATGTTTGAAATCCCTTAAAATTCACTAAAATCTTTAAAATTTGTGGGAACCTTTTTGAATCTCCTGGAATCCCTTAGCATATATAAAAATATATTTAAATCCATTAAGAATCCTCGAAATTCCTTACAATCCTTCATAATAGTCAAAAATAATTTGAAATTCCGTTACACTTTTTGAAATCTAATGAAACCCTCTCAAAATTCTTTCAAATCCGGTGAATAATTTCGATATTTCTTAAAATCCCTTTCAATCATTTAAAATCTGTGGATATTCCTTAAAATCTCTAATAAACGGTTGAAATCTTTGGAATTCCGTGAAATATTTCGAAATCTTCTGAAATCCCTGGAAAGATTTGGAACTCCCTTAAAATTGATTGAAATCTTTGAAATTCGTGGAAATCTTTACGAATCTCTTAAAATCTCTTACAATATATTTTTAAACCGGTTAAAATTCCTTAAAATTCCTTATAATTCTTTATAATATTCAGAAATCCTTCTCTTTAAATTTAAATCAGATAAAACTTTTACTAATTTCAATCAGTAACTGAATTCTAGCTATAGATCAGTTCTTTTTATAGATGAAATAGCAAATTTTACTGGTTTAACACTAAAGATGGACTGATTTGTAGCTAGAATACATTCAGCGCTTGAAGTTAGTAAACATTGTAGCTGATTCAAATGTATAAAATTTGAAATCCCGTTATATGTTTTCAAATCTTACGAAATCCTCTGAAATCCATAGACATGCTTTGGAATCTTTTGAAATCTCTTAAAATTCTTTGAATTCACGTGAAATCATCGCAACACCCTTACATCTCTTACAATCCGTTAAAGTTCCTTAAAATCTGTTGAACTCTTAGCAAATATTTTTAAATCCTTCGAAATGTTTTGTAATCTTACGAAATCTCTTTAAATTCCTTAAAATCTTCGAAATCACGTTAAATCCTTGAAAATCCTTGAAATCCCGTAGATTATTTTGAAATATTTCAAAATCTCATCAAATTCTTTGAAATCTCTAAGAATTCCTAAGCCTGCTCGGAAAAAGCTCTTGATTCCTTTAAATCTTTTTGAAATTGTACAAGGTAATTTCATGAAACTCTTAAAACCGTATGAAATCGTTTAAAATCTGGGAAACCTTTCGTAATCCTCTGGAACCATTTGAAATACTCTAAAACTTTTGTAATCCCGTGAAATCTTTCGAAATTCCTTGAGAAATCATGAAATCCCTGAAAATTTTTGGAAATTTAGTTCAATTTCGTAAAAAAATGTAATTTTCAGAGATACTTTGTAGTCCTTTAAAATACCCTTAAATCCCTTCAAATCTATTGAAATACTTTCAAATCACTGAAACCCTTGAAATCTCGCTTACGGTGAAAATAATTGATATATTTTTGATATATTGAGTAAAGAAAATATAAAATTTTGCGTAAGAAGGGCGGGAGGAGAGGAGTCATAGAAATATTACAAATTCTTAAACTAGGGGAGAGGGGTATAAAATTTCAAAAATTATCCTTATCTGTTCTACCCTATAGAGAGAATTCCAGGTCAGAATAAATCACTAGTTTCCATTTTAAAGAAATGTTATGCTGTGTTCTTTTCGTATAATAAAATATTTTAAATAACGAAAAACCAATTTTTCCAAAAAAATTCGATGAGGCTAATTTGAGACGTGATTTTAAATGATTAGAGCTGATTCAAAGTTCGAGTAAATGAGGGATGTGAAATTATAAACATTTACAACTGCAAAATTCAAAATAATTAACTTTATAGTATAAGCAATTCTATGTCTCGCAAACCTTTCCGAATCTCGAAAACTGTACAAAATGATTAGAAAAACTCGTTTAATTTATTTTTTTACATATAAGGTTGTTTGATACTTTTAACGATTACTAACTCTAGCGCCCTAGGGTGCAATCTGGCTGTACAGAGTAGAAATTTACGGCTTTCGATTTCAAGGAAATTAAATTTTCCTCAAAGCTTTTCATGGAATATTTAGAATGTAGATCAATGTGCATAAAAGAGACATGATAACTTTTCAAAATTTTCACGTATTGCAACACAAAGAGACTTGTGTATTGCGATATAATTGCAATTTTATTCTCCCTTAAATAAACATTTATTTTTTGTCACAAAACTCATCAAATAGCTTAAACTGAATAAAATATCAAAAATCCTGCTCAATCAAATCCTCTTTTCAGATTTTATTTCCGTAATAGACTTAAATTTGAAAAATCAATGATCATGGATAATATAGAATCTTATTTACTTGTGTCATAAGTTTGGAAAAAAGTGTAAGGTTAATTTGGAACAGTGAATTATTTTAGGAACTTTTTATCGTTGAAAAGTTTGACTTTCAAAAATTGTATGCAAAATAAAATTTCTAATGAAATGAATGAAGGATTTTAAACTAGCAGTTAAGAAAAACACTAATTGTTGGAGGAAAGGCGAGCCTTTTTAATAAAGACGAGTAATTAGAAATAATTTTGGTCCAAAATTGTCAGAGAACAGTTATAGTAAGGTCATGGAATTTAATAAATGAAATTATGTGGCCATTCTGTTATTCTCAAAAAATTTGTCTTTTTTTAAGAGCGAGCATTCCAATGGAAAATTTTGTAAATGTAGTTTTGTATTTCTTTTATTCAAAAAGAAACATAGAATATAGTACACCTCGGGGTCTTTTTTTCAAATGATTGGATATTTCTGTTTTTTGAACAATGGACATAAATGATCATTTTAGCTTTAAATGCACATAATAAGATCCCACATCGTTTTTGTTTAAATGCTTTACACTATTTTATATATAATTGCAGTACTCTGATTATAAAATATGTTCGAAAGTTAAAAGATGTGTAAATTGTTATCCCAATGGCAAGCCTAATTGAAAGAAAATGAAGAGAAGAGAATTTATAAGATTTATTCTACGTTTTATTTATTTTATTTATTCTAATGGTATACATTCAACGTAAAAATATTTATTATATAAATATGGATATTAAAGAATATAAAACTTTTTTTAAATAATAATTAATTATTCAAAAATAAAAGCAATTCACGATTTAAAAATTGAGAGTCTATTTTTGGTTCAAAATAAGAAATTAGCTTTTACTTCCACAAAGAAAAACTATTTTGTGATTCTAGGTTCTTTAGTATTTGGTATTTTGGTCTAATTTAAAATTTTTACACAAATATCTCTAAACAAAGCTGAAACAGTGAATAGTGAATTATGTCAAATTGGAAACATTATTAACTTCACTGTTCAACATTTTGGACCATTTTTGGCTTCAGAAGGATCAATAGGTCGCTTTGATAGGTTTTTTATCGTAGATTGCGAATACGAAAACTAAAGTTTTCCAACACGTCACGTTTGATTGAAAAACTTATTTGTTCCTCACATTGTTGCGGAAACGAAAAGAATTTTTTGAATCGCAATGTCTCAAACTTTTCTTAATTTCCCGAGAAGTCAATCACTTAAAAAACCAATATGTTCCTAATATTCTTTTTTTTTTGCAAATGGTACCACAATTTTGAGCCATAGAATTATTTCATCTGGATAGAATATACGGGTGTCCCAAAAGTCCCAGGACGGCTGAATATTTCATCAGATAAGATATTTTTCAGGGAGGTCAAGGTCCTTCTTGAAGTAACTTTTAACGAGGAATTCAATGGTGACCTTTATTTTGATCGTGAATATGACCTTCACAGCCATTTAAACTGGGAGAGCAGAAAATTTTACGTCCAGATATGACGTTGACCAATCGAAAATTTGACCTGAGAAGGTCATGGCAAGGTCAAACAACGTACAGCAGGATTACTCGACTGACCTTGACTTTGACCAGGACCTCCACCAGCACATTTCCTTCAAAAATGCATGCCAGTCAAGTCATCCTACTGTACGTTGTTTGACCTTGCCATGAACTTCTCAGGTCAAATTTTCGATCGATCAGGGTCATATCTGGACGTAAAATTTTCTGCTCTCTCAGTTTCCGGGGTCAAAAATAGGGGGTTTTTATTTTAAAAAATCAATTTGACCTTGAAATGACCTGATGTTCATGGTCAAGATCAAAATAAAGGTCACCATTGAATTTCTCGTTGAAATTTACTTCAAGAATGACCTTGATCTCCCTGAAAAACATCTTATCTGAGGAAATATTCAACCGTCCCGGGACTTTTGGACTTTTATAGAGTAGGGTGCTTCAAGAAGAGGTTTGTTTTTTAAAAGACGCTTTTTGATTTTTTCAAAATTCAAGTCAAATAATATAGTTTGACCCCTAAAAGAATCTGATCGGGTGTTTCTAAGCAATGTCTGAAAACATTTTAAGTTAAAAACATGAAAGAAGTCAATAAATGATCAACTTGAAATTAATTTTTTATTCGCATCTACAAGTGAATAAAAAATCATGGAAACCATCATCTAGTACATCTATCAGAGTTTCATGCAAAATTTTGTAAAAATGTGTTTTCAAGTCTTTGATATTTTTACTGCGAAATTGAGGTTTTCTGCCTCTTACAGCTCGAAAAAAATGTCTTAAATTTTCCTGACCATGTATTTAGGTTCTAAGACTCGTTCATCAAGTTTTCTGAAAGTTCAGTTTAATTTAGGGTCGTTTACTTGCGGTATTTTAACTTGGCATAATTGGGAACATGGGTTAATGTGGCACATAGGGTAATGTCGCGCCTGGGTTCATGTAGCACATGGGGAAAATTTAGCCCGAGGCCCTCGATTCTTCATACAGCGGCGGTAAGAAGATTTTTTTTATAAGAGAGAGAGAGAGGGGGGGGGGTAGGAAACAGCATGTTTCGAAGCGAATTTAGACTTCCTCATCAGGGATTATTTATAAGAAAACTACCCCTTGCTTGTTTTTTCTTCTAACAAGTCATCCATTAACAGTCAATTAGTACATTCCTGAAGTCAATTAATATGGACATTAATCCTAAGGTGCTGAAATTTGAAAATCTAATATAAATAAATTGTAAATTAAAATTAGTTTTCACATAATAAACTATAAAAATCTGGAAGCCTGGAGTTGTATCTAAGATTAACACATTTTCCCCCCCTGTTAATGTAGAAGGATTCAATAGTTGAACGTTTGTTTAAATTTTTTTCACAAGCGAGAATCTTTGGATGTTGGAAATCAAAATAATGACCAGTCTCAATTCTATGTCTTTCAAGTGCCGTAATATTATCTGTATTTGAAATATGACGTTGATATTCTTTAATTCTATAATGTAATGGCCTGTGTGTCCAATGTAACAACAGTCACAGTTTGAACAGTTAAAACAGTAAACAATATTTTTTTTGTGAAAAATATATAATTTGCCCTTCGGAGAAGGAAATAAGTTCAAATTAGACTTTATCGGTCTAAAAATGACCTTAATGCCTTTTTGTCCTAATATTGAAGCTATTTTATCAGTAATACCAGAAATATATGGAACTACTGTAAAAGCTTTGAAATTTGTTTGATTCTGTTTTATTTCCTGAATTATAAATGTTGTCAACTTTTATTTTAATTAATGTATTGATTAAATCAAGTGGATAGCCATTACTAATTAAAATTTGTCGTAATAATTGGATGTTCTGTTCTCTAAATTTTAAGGAAGACAATTTGATAGCTCTATCAATAAGCCCAAAAATCATTCTTTTCTTTTAACACCATGGATGTTGTGATAAAAAAATGTAAGTATCTACCAGACCAAGTTTTTTTGTGGTACCAGTTTCTTAGGAGAGTTTCATTATCTTCTCTTGTGACGGAAATATCTAAAAAATTAAGTGTGGAGTTTACTTCTTTTTCATAGGTAAATTTAAGATTTGAATCATAACTATTGAAAATGTCTCAAATCTCTTGTAGTTTTTGTTTCGGAATGATCATGAAAATATCATCAACGTATCTTTTATAAAAGGGTACATTAAAAATGACTGAAGATAAACAGTCAATTTCAAGTGCTTCCATTACAATATCAGCTATTGCTGGTGATAACGGAGAACCCATAGCTATTCCATCTATTTGTTTGTAGTTTTTGTTATTGAATTTAAAAAAAGTAGATCTAAGGCAGAATTCTACTGCATTTAAAAATTCATCTCTGGGTATAAGAGTATTTGAGGCAATCAAGTCCCATTTGTTTTTAATGCATTGTAAAGCTAAATTGATAGGAATATTAGGAAATAAGTTGACAACATCCAAGGATACAAGAATATGATGTTTTGGCATTTTAAAGTTTGTTAGGCAATTGACAAAATCCCAGCTATCTTTAACATGATACTCTGATTTTCCTGTTATCAATCTAAATGATCGGAAAGAAATTTAGCTAATTTGGAAGTAGGACTATTTATGGTAGACACGATTATTCTTAAAGGATTTCCCTTTTTATAAACTTTAGGTAGTCCATATGCTCTGGGGATGGTATTTTAGCATTTGCTTTCAACTCTTTAGCTTCATTAGATGATATATATGCTTTTTTATCCCATCTATTAATGATAATATTATTAGATTTTTCAGTAGTGGCCGCGTATTAAAATTTAACTTCTTTGAATTTAGATTTATCTGATAGACAATTTAACATTTGTTCAGTATATTGAGATTTACTTTTTGCAACAGTTGTATTACCTTTATCTGATTTCAAAATAATAATATCAGGATTCTCTTTGACAAATTTTATTGCTGGACTAAAATTTAAGTTATCATGAAATTTCTGTTTGTATAAAACTGGTTGAGGCTATAAAATCATGTGATGGAAAATATTTTTGGTTGAAAGAATTGTACGAAAAACCAGGGCCTAAGGACACAATTCTGTCAACTTCATCAGGTATTGTAATATCAGTCAAATTTTTGAACCAAGTGTTCGGAACTTCAAAATTTATTTTTTGTTTAGAAATTTTTCTACGTTGTAGAGTATTAAATTTTTGTGTTAAATGTTTTTTATGTTTTAAAAAGAACTTATTATATTTGAGATTTTCAAACATCATAAAGTCACAGAAAATTCGAAAAGGTAGATTTCTGATCAAAATATCATGTAAAAATTTTAATCTTTGATTAATATCAGCGATTTCACAATGAATGTCCCTTATTTCTGTATTTAAAATTTTTATTCTGACTGTTTTGGATAAACTGTTAATTTTGTTTCTATTAATAGGATCAAAAAATCTAAGTTTATCAAAATTATTGAAATTTTCCAAGTGAGGTGGAATGAGACTACTTCTTCGGCATCTAATTACAAAATTTCTTTGATTACGTAGAAGAGATAATCTTGATAATATTATAATATTTGGAATACATTGGCTCAGAATAAGCTAAAAACAAAAATCTTTTTGTTTTCAGGTTCTGCCAGGGCGTATGTTGGCCCAAGCCATTGCTGGTTTACTTTTTGCTGTACATCCGATCCACAGCGAAGCAGTGGCTGGTATCGTTGGTCGAGCAGATCTCTTGGCTTGCCTCTTTACTCAAACAGCTTTCCTAGCATACACAGCACATTGTGAACAAACACGATCAATTCTATCACTACTGCTCACCTTAGTTTCTGCAGTGTTAGCTACCCTGGCTAAGGAAACTGGAATATCATCACTGGCGCTCTGTCTCCTGTGGGAATTCTGTCACAACGAGCCAAACATTCGCAAGGTAAGATACAACTTTGGTGACTCTAAGAGACCAAATACCAAATACTAGATAGTTTTCCTGAGTAAGCAAGTGTATAATTGAATTAAAGTTCTGCTAGAATCGCCATTATGTAACTATACTCAAGGCTTTCCACTCGAAGAATCATATACACTAAGATCACAATCTATTCAGTAGACGAATTAATAAGATCTAAAATTATGTATAGCTTGGCACATGTTCTGCTGTTGGGACCTTATCCTTAATTGGACCCGAGATCTGATTTTTAAATACCCGTAAAATGGTTTGAAGACTTTTAAGGATTTTCTTCACATATACTCGACTTCGAAATTGAGAAATTTTTTAAATAATATTTGTAAATGACGAAGTTATTCTATGTAGAAATTTACGCAATGCGCATTCGTGTTTAAAAAAATGGTAGCTATTTAGTGATGGCCGAAGAAGAAATTATACCATTGAAAGTAATTGTTTAATTGTTATGATAACAAGTTTAGTCAAGTTATTTTTTATGTTTGGTACTCATCATTGAATCGGGACAAAAGCAATACAAAATAAAGTATTTTGCATCAAACTTATACATTATTTTTGTCTTATCTATATTTTGAAGTGTTGTGGATGGTTTAATGCTTTAATTTTAAGTAAAATTAATTAAATTTGGGATAAAACGTGTTTACTTACTATGCGTAAGCACTCCATCTGGCGCACGATACTTAATGTGTACAGTTATAGAAATACATAGTTGAATAATAATAAGTTTGTTCTTATATCAAAACATGTAGAGAAAAATATTTTCCTGATATTATAATATTATTTTTACATGCTATTATTGAAGTTTTACAAAGTTTTCCCTAGCTTTCTGCTATCAAAAAGTCTTTTTTGTTTTACTGTTACAAGGCAGATAAGGGGCCGTACATAAATCACGTAACGGGTTATTGTTCTTCTCCAAGACCCCCCACACCCCTATAACGAATAGTGACAAAATATTTCTTAACCCCTGTCTCTTAATGTATTTAATTTATGATTTCCAGAAATAGTAAGATATGGGACTTGAAACTAATGAAAATTTTTGGTTTTAAAATAATACATGCAAACTAATACAATTTTTTGTTTTATCTGACCATTAACATTCAAATACCAGCATTTTAATCTTGTGATATTTTTATCATAAAATCTTTTATAAACGGAATTAAACAATAGTTCAGATATAAATTTAAATTTTTTAAATCTGTTTGTTTATTTTAAACAAAAAAGGTATTTTTACCATAAAAGATAAATTTTTAATAAAATACTTGAATTTTCAACGAAATAATGAGATTTTTTTTTAATAATTGAATTTACAACCTAAAAAGATGAATTCTCAACAAAAAAGTATAATGGTTGATATTTCAACAAAAACAGATGAAATTTCATTTAAAAAAGTGAATTTTAAGACAAAAAAGACGAATTGTCAACAAATAAAGATTTTATAGTAATGAAAGAAACAAATTTTCACCTAAATTATTCAACCTTCAAGGTAAAAGGCGAATTTTCTGTATAAAAATTGAATTTCACAGAAGAAGATATGAATTTTCAGCACCAAAATTAATTTTCAACAAGAGTTAAATTTTCAGCCAAAGAGATAAACCTTCATTAAATAACATTCAACAAAGTAGTTCATTTTTTATCTAAGCAGTTGAATTTTCAATTGAAAAACATCAGTTTTCATCAAAATAGCTAAACTTGGAACCAAAGAGATGAATTTTCAACTGAAAATATGAATCTTGAACAAAAAAATAATTTCTCAAGAAAGTGGTTTAAACAAAATTTGCAAACAAAATAGTTGCATTCTCAAGCAAAGAAGGTTTATTTTGAACCAAACAGTTCCAATTTTACTTAAGAAAGATGCAATTTCTACTAAAACAGATGTATTTTAAAATCAAAATTATAAAAAAAAAATTTGAATTTTTTTCCAAAAAAGATTTTAGTTTGAATTTTCCTCGTTAATATATGGTTTTAAACAAGCATCATGTTTTACAAAACGACTGTAAATTTCATTAGAATCCGAAAAAAAGTGTCGACAATATTACAATTTGAAGAAAAATGGCCTCAAATTTCAAAATTGTGCAGTTCCCCGAATTTTCAAATTTTTCAAAAATCCTTCTGCCATAAAAAATTACCCATAAAGTGCTAGCACTTGACTGAAAGTTGAATGAAGATCGATGAGATGTCTGCCTCCTTAATGGTAGGCAAATTTGACGAAATTAATGTTTAATTATTATTTTTATACTACTACAGGTAAATTATTATACTTTATCCAATATAATGAAACTTTTAGACCAATTTATTTTAATATTTTTAATTTGACTTCGGTGATATAACTTTGAAGGACACCCACAGTTTGGTCGAAAACTACGATAGTTTTTTGTAAAAATTAACTTATCAATTCTTAATTAACACTCTGAATCTGTCTAGTTGTTTTCAATTAACAGCAAGACTGAAATAAATTTCTATGTGGAATAACTTTATTTTTTATACAACGCTTGAAGAAAGTACACAGTTGGATTTTGAAACTTTAAGTCTGCTGAATTGATAGATATTCGTAAAATCGAGAAAAATATGCTGATTGTTAATTGTAAATAAATTTGGAAAAGATTAATTTAGGAAAAAGTATTTTGTGTTCAAATCATCCAATCAACAGTATTTATTGGAAATTTTTATGTAAATTAAAATTATTTGGGAAAAAATTTGTTAAGAAAAAATAGAACTGTGAGATTACTAAATGAATGAATTGTAATAAAGGACAACAAAATAGAGTTGCACAGAACTTTTTGATGAAAAAATTAGCTATTGATAATTTAAATTTAAAAAGGCAATTGCCGTTTCTATACTACATCATAAAAAAATAATTCAACTGGAATTAATACTTCATATTTATGCCATAAAATCAAAATGTAGGTTTCCTAATCTTTTGAAAGGATATTTACTGATATTTTAACATCTCATAAAATCAAAAATTCCTCAAAAATATCGTAATTCCATAATGAGACAATCTCGATAAGAAAATGTGTCTTGAGTTTCAAATACATTTAGGGAAAATCAGCTAGAAAGAACCGAATTTTCCTATCATCGTAACTAAAAATTCCGTTAAATTATCATAATTTTGAAACAAATTGAAGAAAATTGAGTAACGATTAAAGTTCAAATTGGTAGAAAAAATATTGGATGAAAATTGCTATAAAATTCGATGTAATTTTTTGTGTGGTACTATAAGATATTTACGAGGAAATGAAAAATTCGTGTATAAATTACATATGATCCCTTTCCTATTATTATCAGATCTTGGTTCCTAAATATCTAATTTACCAGTTCTATTCACCGTTCTTCCCCACTACAAAGGGTCATATATTATCTCCCTATCATCTATCATCTGCACTGAGCCCACAGCAAGGACAATAGTCCCCAAAGTGATCTCTATATATCCGTATAAACTATGTCCCGAAAAAGCTACTGAATTCACTAAAATAAATGCTACTGTAATCTAAAAATTTATTTTAGCTTCCATAATTTTCTCTATGAAAAATAATCTTATTAGATATGAAAAATAATACGATAAAGCTGCATCTCCTTAAAGTCAAAATGCCTAAAAAATATCCTAACTCCGTGATCAGACAGTTTTCATTAGAAAATATAGGTATTTGATTATATGAATTACGAGGCGACCATACAAAAATCTTTGGATGGAGTTCCGAAAAGCGTAAACCGTTGATTTTTTTGAGACTCCGTATACTTATGTATTTTGACACGCTGATTACGAAAATGATAGTGAAAATGTGCGGAAATTTGATTTTCACGGTGAAACCATGAAAAAACCATAAAAATCATGGGTTTTTGCGATTATCTCAGCTAATATGCAAAATAAAAAAAAATGTTTCAAACAAAAGTTGTAGACACCATTGAAATACACATTTTTTGTTTAAACCATTTTTTTCTGCGAGTGATAGTTTTCGATAAAATTAAATATATCTATTTTCATTTCTAAAAATCCCATATACCACGGGTGTTCGGTTAAATTGCAGAATAGGGGCGTCACTTCTGTTTTGGCTGCAATTTTTTTTTTTTTGGGAACCAAGTTATACAATCTTTAAATAAGCTATTAATGAACGGATTTGATAAGGCAGAAGTTGAAAATTATTGTTAATTTTCTAATAAAAACGAGTCAAATATGGGTGTCTCACGATATGGGAATGTTCGTATTTACCTTCCCTTCCCGCCCCCACGACAGTCTGGAAAGGGGGTTGTGTGAGACCTTAGTTATTTTTTCTGCCCCCCCACAACACCTGGGAAAGGGGGTCGTGTGTGACATAAGTTATTTTTGTGACCTGTCACAGGGGTGCCTTTCCGCACCCACAACACCTGGGAAAGGGGGTCGTG
>CAKNYM010052257.1:280755-302745 GCA_932195095.1 Andricus curvator
AGTTATTTTTGTGACCTGTCACAGGGGTGCCTTCCCGCCCCCACAACACCTGGGAAAGGGGGTCGTGTTTGACATAAGTTATTTTTGTGACCTGTCACAGGGTTGCCTTCCCGCCCCCCACAACACCTGGGAAAGGGGGTCGTGTGTGACATAAGTTATTTTTGTGACCTGTCACAGGGGTGCCTTCCCGCCCCCACAACACCTGGGAAAGGGAGTCGTGTTTGACATAAGTTATTTTTGTGACCTGTCACAGGGGTGCCTTTCCGCACCCACAACACCTGGGAAAGGGGGTCGTGTGTGACATAAGTTATTTTTGTGACCTGTCACAGGGATGCCTTCCCGCCCCCACAACACCTGGGAAAGGGGGTCGTGTGTCACATAAGTTATTTTTGTGACCTGTCACAGGGGTGCCTTCCCGCCCCCACAACACCTGGGAAAGGGAGTCGTGTTTGACATAAGTAATTTTTGTGACCTGTCACAGGGGTGCCTTTCCGCCCCCACAACACCTGGGAAAGGGGGTCGTGTTTGACATTAGTTATTTTTGTGACCTGTCACAGGGGTGCCTTCCCGCACCCAAAACACCTGGGAAAGGGGGTCGTGTGTCACATAAGTTATTTTTGTGACCTGTCACAGGGGTGTCTTCCCGCCCCCACAACCAAACAAAAAAAATAAAAAACATGAAAAATAGAAAAAAAATATGCTCTTCAAAATTCTCCAACCTTTCCGTGGTGAAGAGCGTAAGTAGGTATCAAACCGAAACCAATGGAGATACGATTGTAATCCTTATATCGTTCATTTCCTCGAAAACTATCACTCGCAGAAAAAAATCTTTTAAACAAAAAATGTGTATTTCAATGATGTCTACAACTTTTGTTTGAAACATTTTTTTTTATTTTGCATATTAGCTGAGATAATCGCAAAAAACCATGATTTTTATGGTTTTTTCATGGTTTCACCGTGAAAATCAAATTTCCGCACATTTTCACTATCATTTTCGTAATCAGCGCGTCAAAATACATAAGTATACGGAGCCTCAAAAAAATCAGCGGTTTACGCTATTCGGAACTCCACCCAAATCTTTAAACATGATAATAATAAAAAAAATAATTAAAGCTTTAAAAAATTAAAAGTATCAATTCCCTAATATTTAGGGATGTACAACGTAAGTCTGTAAACATCTTATGCAGTGCAGGGTTTTCTTACTTGATATATCTTCATACAAAGTATCCCTGAGCAAGAAAATTGTCCCCTTTTTGTTTTTAAGAAAATTAAATTATTTTTAAATTTAAAGTTCGGCATTCCAATGATGTACTACTGAGTTTTGACTTACATTCCCCGAATACATTCAGGTTAAAAAATCACAAAAGAATTCTTAGAGCGGAAAAAAGTTATACAGTTTTCCTATACATATATAAATATTGAAATTTCATATGAAACATCATCAAAGAAAAAGTTTAAATAGACAAACTTTTAAATCTTAATGCTTCCGAAGTCCTGGAATTATTGGGTGCATCTGTAATTCCAAAAGTTTCAGTTATCAGCGAACGCAATCTTCTAGTTGGAGAACAACTTTGGAAACTTTAATGTTTTACTTTAAAAAGAAACATTCTTAATATCAATGTTCTAGTTATGGAATAAGCTGAAATTTTAAATACCAAGATCGATATTCGTATTAAAAATAAAAACTCTTATATCTTGCTGACCCTAATCTTGCGCCTAATCAACAGGGCTGTAACAATGTCTCATAAGTCGCTTTTAGTTACTTTTCTTTTAATTCATTTTTTAGTCTTTTCATTTTTAAGTTATTATTATTATTATTATACCATTAAGCCATTACCCTTTCGGGGTAGGCGTGACTTGCTCGGTTGGAGAATAGTAGTGTGCATATGGGTATATGGGTATAAGGTAGGTAGGAATATAGGTATGAGGTGGATAGGTATATAAGTGTTAGGTAAATATATTTTAGATTGATCTGGAATTCTCGTGTTATTTATTTAAATGACACGTTTACTCCGCAACACTGCTCCGACCCAGGTTGCTGATCAATCTCTCTAGCGATCACCCCAAGTGAAGAGCCTCACAAAATTGTTATGTATGGTTCTCCACTTGGGCCCATTAGTATGCAAGGTCTTTGTTTCAGGCGTCATTCATTCTACTGTCACTCTGTTTACAAACTATTTGTCGCCACACTTTTCTGTCCTGGCATACTACTCTAGCTTCCTTCACGTCCATGCATTTTTTCATGCAAGCTCTTGTGTTCCTATGGCTTCTTATGTCTCTACGGATTAATGTCTCATTTACAGATTCTAACCATTCTTTCGGCGGTCTACCTCTGGGCATTCTGCCATTTACTTTACCTTTATACACTTGTTTGGTCAGTCGTTTATCTTTCATTCTTTCAAGATGTCCGAACCATCTTAACTGATTTCTTTCCCATGTGTCAACTATTGTCTCTTTTGCACCACATTCTTTGAGGATTGTCTCGTTTCGGACTTTGTCCATTAGTGTTTTCCCGCATATTATGCGCAGAGGTTTCATGCCGATCGCGTTAATTTTACTCCTGTCCTTTTCTTGACAGGTCCATGTCTCGCTACCGTATAGTACAGTCGGTACGAATATAGAATTGTGTATGGCCATTTTAGCTTTTTTTTAATATGTTTTTATTTGTTAGGATGGACCCTGCTCTACCGATAGCCTGTTTACCCTTATTTATGCGCCTATCTAACTCCCCATCTATTTTTCCGTCGCTAGTGAATAGACTACCTAGATATACGTACTTGTCAACTTGTTCTAATCTCTCATCATATAGGACAATGTTGCACATTGTTTTCTCACTCTTTCCCTCAAACACCATGATTTTTGTTTTATTTACGTTAATTTTGAGTCCCATGTCCTTCATGCTTGTATGAAGTTTATTCAACATTCTTTGCAAGTCCTCGACTGATTCTGCCATAACGATCTTGTCATCTGCGAAAGCTAACCCACGTACCTTAACTGTTTGGAGATCTACACCTTCTTCGTCGAAGAGTGCAGTTCTTAGACACTTATCCATGAATATGATAAATAGCCACGAGGACATAACGCATCCTTGTTTCACGCCTTGCATAATATCGAACCAGTCACTCAGTTTCCCGTTTACCCTTACGCTCGCTTTACTACCTGTATATATTGTTTTTATTGCTTGCAGGAGCCCTCCATTTACTCCGTATTCTTTAAGAACTTCCCAAAGTTTACTTCTATTTACCGTGTCAAATGCTTTTTCTAGGTCAATAAATGCACAGAAAACTTTCTTTCCTACTCTCAAGCTTTTTTCTGTGATCTGTCTTAGGCTAAATATCTGGTCTGTACATGATCTTCCTGGCATAAATCCACTTTGGACTTCCCATATTTTTTCTTCTGTGATTTCCATTACCCTACGAATAAGTATTTTTGAGTATATTTTACTTACGGTACTTTGTAGGCTGATACCTCTGTAATTACTGCAGTTGTTTTTATCTCCCTTTCTTTTGTATATTGGTACGATAATCGCTTTTTTCCAATCGTCTGGGACTTTCCCCGTCTCGATACATAAATTTATTAATTCGCACAACCTGTGAGGTATGTACTCGCCACCGTATTTGAGCATTTCAGCACTAATACTGTCTATGCCAGCAGCCTTACCGTTTTTCAAGTTCTTAATTATGTCTCGGACCTCAGTGACACAGACTTTTTCAATTGGGTTTTCTAATGCATTATGTTCTATGTCGCAGTTTTGTTGTCCTATATCTTCACCTCCTAATAGTTCTTTAAAAGAGTCTTTTAAAGCGTCTACTATCCCGTCTATATCATATAGCATTTCACCTTTGCTGTTTCTCATGCAAGCAAACTCTGTACTTTTACTTTCCTTCAACTGTTTATATAGTAGTTTCATTATTCCTCCAAAGCCGTTTTGTATTTTGTTCTCTTCTTCTGTTCTGATTTTTTCTTTACTCTCCTTGACTAGTCGTTTCATTTTCCTCTTTTTAAAAGTCACTTTTTTAAGGAAGAGGCCACTTTTGTCACATTAGTTTATGTCATTTTAGATTTCATGAGAAAACAGTTTAATTAATCTATGTATGAAGTATATAGTAATCCATGGTAGGAAAGTGCTATTCAGTATCGGAGTTCACACTATTTTCCCTATTACCCTCTTTTCCTCTTTTTTAAGGAACTCCTCTTTTCTCCTCCTATTTTCAAAAAGCTTCCCCTTTTTCTTTTTTTTTATATGCGAACTGATATCAAGGAACCCCATTAAGAAAATCCAACTACTTTTGATTGCAAGTTCATTCCTTTTGGTTGAGAATTCTACCATTATATTTTTGGTTGAGACCTAATCTTCCCTGGTTAAAATTTAATTATTAGGTTAAAAATTTAATTATTTTACTTTAAATTCAACTACTATTTTGTTGAAAATTCATATTCCTTGTTCGAAAATTCAACTGCTTTGTTAAAAAGTCGTATTTTTTGGATAGAAAATTCATATTTTTCGGTGAAAAAAGTAATGTTTTTTGGTTGAAAAGGAACTTTTCTGTTGAAAATTCAATTGTCTTATGAAAAATTCCTCTTTTTGGCTGGAAAATTCATCTGTTTAGTTCAAATTGCAACTATTTTCCTTACACTTAGTTCATCTTTTATGTTCGAAAATTCGACCGTTTCATTGAAAATTCAACTATTCGGTTAAAAATTCAACTTTATTCATGAAAATTTGTCCCTTTTTCTGAAAATTTCAACTATTTGGTTCTAAATGCAACTTTTCGTTTCAAAATTAATTTTTTTCGTTGAAAATTCAGCTATTTGTTTGATAATTCATCTTTCTTGGTTGAAAATGATTTTTTTTAAATTGATCTTTTTGGGATTAAAGGTCAAATTTTTCTGAAATATTCGATTGTTTAGCTTAAAAACACAACTATTTTGATGAAAATTTATCTCTTTTGATAATAAATAAATCTCTTTTGGTCAAAAATTCAACTCTTTAGTTTAAAATTAAGCTTTCTTGATCGACAATGAACTTTTTTGTTGAAAACTCATATCTGCTCTGGTAAAAATTACATTTTTTTATTAACAATGCCAATTTTCGGTTGACAATTAGTAATCTGCTTTGGTTGAGGATTCAACTTTTGTATTACAAATTAATTTTGTGTTTGAAGATTCATCAGTTCAGTTGTACATTCATCTCTTTATTTTAAAATTGGAACATTTGGTTGAAAATGTATGTATTTTGTTGAAAATTCGCCTTTTTAGTAGAAAATTGATCTTTATAGTTGAAAATGAACGTTTTTGGTGAAAATTCATCTCCTTTGTTAGAAATTTAATCTTTTTTGGTTAAAAATACTACTGCTTGATTAAAAATTATTAATCTTTTTTGATGAAGGATTCAACTATTTTGCTGAATATTCATCTTTTCTGTTTGAAATATTAACTATTCCATTTTTCGTCAAGAATTCATCTTTGTAGTTCAAAATTGAACAACTTTTATGAATTGTTATGTTTTTGGTCGAAGATTCATCATTTTATTTGCAAATTCATCTAGGTTTTTGAAAATTTAACTATTTTCTCCCAAATTCTTTTTTTTTTTAAATAAGAGCTTTGTCTAAAAGTTCAACTATTTCATTTTTGGTCAAAAATTCATCTTTTTCAGTAGAAAATTCGACTATTTGGTTGAGCATTCATGTATTTTGTCGAAATTCACGCGTTTTAGTAGAAAAATAATCTTCTTGGTTGAAAATTAATCTTTTTGGTTGAAAATTCGTCTATTCTGTTCAAATTGAGTTTATTCCCTTTTTATTCCCTATTTTCGTGAAAAATCATTTACCCTGTTTTAAGAGCTTTTAGACTTTGAAGTCTGCAATATTAAAATTAAAATTTTTTAAAATTATAAATGTCTGATTATCTAGTTCCTATTTTCAAATGTTCATTCGGCTCGTAATACAATGAATTAAAATCAGTCTAAATATTAATTCTAAAATTTATTCTAGCAATTGTGACTTTGATTGTCACCCCTAAATTCAGCTTTAGATTTTCATCCAATCTTGCAAATGCAAGCCGATGAATTACATGTTTAATGAAATGACAATTTTTTAGTAGATAAGTCTTTCTATTGACATTAGAGACCTCTTTTTGTGTGAGAAGTAGTCACTTTGGTAATTTTTCAGCTTAAATCAGTCACTTTCTCCACTTTTTTCAAGTACATTAGTCTATGACAGCCCTGCTAAATAAACAAAAAACTATAAGTAAGAATGCTTAAATCGCTCATGAAAAATATGAAGTCAAATTGATCTCTATCTAAAAAAGTATTTCGATTTACGGATTCATATCAGGATTCTCGGATCTTTTCAAGCCAACCAAAGCCTTCATCATTCCCTCATTTTCTAGCCCCATCAACAACCCTTCTTTCCAACAGAGTTCCGATCTATTCCAGCTTCTGAATCCCATCTTCTTCTGCATTTGTCCGTGGTATAGAGGCACTAAAATAAAAGTAGCTTGCGCTCGGCTGCTCATTGCCATTATCTTTCTCGCTCCTCCGCCCCAACGATCCCTTCCGCCCTATTAGATAGACACTCGGGTTGTAAATTCGGAGGTCTGAGATTCAAGAATTTCTCTGCCCTCTACCCAAATGTATGACTCTGCTCGGGAGTGTGCTGTTGGTGACGTAGAGAATAGTGGTGCTGCTGGCAAGGGAAAAGAAACATAAGAAGAAGTTGAGCAAGACTGAGGAACCAAGTTCCGACTGCGCAGGGTTGCGATCTAGGATCTCTCTCAAGGTGTTGGGAAATGCGAACGACCCTTGGCACCCCTCCAACCCACGGCAACGGGGCGACATGCATCACGCGAGGCGTCTGCTGCAACCAGCGCATCCGGATGCAACCAAAACGAGAAGAGAGAGTGAGAGAGAGTAAGAGAGAGAGAGAGAGAGAGAGAGAGAGAGAGGGAGAGAGAGAGAAAGAGGGTAGAGATTGAGGTGGAAATGGGGTGACGGGGATGAGGTTAAGGGGAATCCAGCAGTGCATCAGCTCCCTGTCTCTACCAGCACGTTACTCTACGGGCTGCACGTGGCGCAGCAAACGCCATCGCCTTATCAGCGGAGCTGAAAGAGGCCTCTTATTCCTTTCTCACCCCTTATGTCTTCTTTCCAGATTTATCTTTCTAACTCTTTCTTAAACTTTTTTTTGAAATTCTTCACGATTCTTTTTTCCTGAGAGGTGCTTTATTGTGCTGGGGAGATGAATACCGAATCTTCGTGAAAAAAAGCGTGGAGTAGATCAAAGACGTAACCGCATGGTTTAATTAGTATTAAGTCTCTACTTAGTCATATAAGAGTGTCTGTTTCGCACGGGGTTTGTGCGAAGGAGTGAAGAAAAAGAAGAAGCGTACGAAAGATAAGCATGTTTAAGAGACGCTTTTATGCGCTGCAAAAAAGGAAAGAAGAAAGAGAAGAAGAAGAGAAGAGGAAGAAGAAGAAAGAAGATAGAACAGAAAAAAGAGAAGGAGCATATAAAAAAGACAAGAGGGCCCAAGATACACTCTTATTCGCTCGTACGCTTGTACGCGCATGCGCTAGCAGTGAAATAACGCACTTTTCATATCAAGGTCATCTTGCTGGAGTAGCCTCAAAGCGACCAAAAATATAGACGTACTTCTGCATAAAACTTTTATCCAAGCAGCAAACCAACTGTCACCCTAAAGAGATAGGCAGAAATAAAGTTTTGAGTCTAATCCTTTTCCAAACTTAGATTTAGATATGGATTTTTCAGTATCATCCATATATGACAAAATTCAAAATTAATTGCGTTAAGTGTATCATTAAAATGCAATATGTACGCTGTACCACGTATACACTTCACAGAAGCGAAACAATTTTCACTACTTGTGCAATTAAATTGATGCAGATTTTTGAGAGTGTAATGTGTGTTATAAAAGAGATATTGAAATCGTTTTATGATACGTTCAGGATTGGCATGACAATGAAATATGTTTTTGTATTTAAAGGTAAAATTAGTTTTTGCACATTTTGTTCAAAACGTTGCCTTTTTAAAATTTTGGATATATTAAGGTTTTTCTTGTTCCAGTTTATCCCGGTTTTCACACTCTTTTAAACTCCATAAAGAAGTAAATAATTATAAAGCAGAGTTAGAGTTACTAATATAGTCTACTAACAGTCAATTTTTCATTCAGTATTTTTTATTTTTCGGGAAAATAAATGATTTTTTTCAAAACCCTGCCCCTTTTGCAATTTTTGAGATTTTTATGATTTTCTTATTCAGATTTTCAAGTTATTTCACTCTTTCGATACCGATGAGAAACCTGAAGGAAGAATGAAAAATCGTAAAGATGTTTCTTTTTTTGAAAAATTAAAACATGAAATTTTCTCAAAACAGCGGCCCTATTTTTCGTTGAAATTTTCAGAAGTAATAGGTAATATATAGTGAACTTGGCATACATTTTAATCCTGGGGTGTATTTGTATTTCTTGAGAACCAAAATTGTATTTTTCTAACTCTTCTCGCATTGATTGTATTTTACTATCATTTTTTTCTTCTAATCAGAAAAATGTTATTTTATTGAAAATAACGATTTGATGCGTTAAAAACTGCAAAGCTGTCTACTCTCTCTTTATAATCCCACGAAAAAACAAAGACTGAGTCTAACTCGAATATACATAACCTAAATATACTCCTGAGAATTTAAACGAGAAAAAAGGTAGCTGGTTTGAGAACATTTCATGTTTTAATTTTTCAAAAATCGAAACAGCTTTACTATTTTTGATCCTCTCATCGTTTTCGAGAAAGTTAAAAAAAACTTAATGAAATGGAATAGAAAAAACCTGAAAGAATTTTTTTTCTGATTTTAAAATTTAAATTCGTATAAATTTACAATTTTTTCCCTATTTTTTTCTTTTTTTATGGATTTTTAAAGAGTGCGAAAAACGGGATAAACTGAAATAAGAAAAACATAAATATCTTAAAATTGCAAAAATAGCACGACTTTTAAAGTAAAATTATCAATTTGGAAAAAATTGTCTTTTTTTCACGCACAAAAAAATATTTTATTGGTCATTCAAATAAAATAGTTATAAAGATTCGTTAAATGTTAAAAAAATTTCAACTGAACTCTACATATAGGAAGTATGTTTTTGGCTAAGGCTAGTTGTAACTGATGCTTGTAGTGTATTGATTTTACCTCCAAAACGGTGTCAAAGTCCAAAGAACCAAAGTCATTTAGTAAACTCTAACAAAGTCCGGAAGCTTAGTATCCAGTTGCTTTAAAGTTTAACCGATTTTCTATCAAGAGTTTCGGAACTATGCTTTGCGAGATTTTGAAATTTTTAAAGTGCTTTTATCTCAAATGTGAATGTGAGCATACTTAAAAAATAAGAATGGAATAAATGAAAATATTCGAATTCTGACGTGAATTTAAATTGATAAAGTAAGAAGAGAGAAGAGAGAGGAGAGAGGAGAGAGGAGAGAGGAGAGAGGAGAGAGGAGAGAGGAGATCAATTTCCTGTCAGTTTGCTCTCATGACAAAATTTCCTAAATTTTTTTTAACGAATACTTGAACTAGGTAAATATAAAGAAGCATTTTTTAAAAGTAAAAAATCATTTCCATAACCATATACAGTAATAACTCAATATAGGAAAACTGATGATTTTTTCGACCCTGAAATAAAAAATTTTCTAAAACATTCCTTATTGGTCCTACGTAGTTGTAAATCTTCTAAAAGTAGATGTCGGAACTAGGCTAATTCTAGCTAAAACTAGTTAATTCTTCTTAGATGAAAAGTCGACTATCATACTTTTTGTTGAGAATTCGTGTTCTTTGGTTGAGAATTTAATTATTTTATACAAAATTTTACAATTTTGTTAGGAAGTCATTATTTTTGGTTAGAAATGTAACTGTTTTCTTCAAAATTCGTCTTTATGGGATAAAAATTTAAATATTTTGGTAGAAAATTCAACCACTCAGTTGAAAATGATCTCTTTTGTTGAAGATTCAATTGTTTTGTATACAGAGTTGTCTTTTTGGCTCAAAAATTCATAAATTTGGTTAAAATTCTTTTTTGTCTGGACTCAAAAATCTTTTTAGGTTTAAAATTCAACTCTTTTGTAGGAAATTCGTCTTTTTGTTTTAGAAATTCATCTCTTCTCGTAAAAATTTTACATTTTTTGTCAATAATGCAACTATTTTGTTGAAAATTTGACTTTTTAGGTTGAATGAAACTGGTTTTAATTAAAAATTAAAATCATTTTTGGTTGAAATACCAACTTCTACATTTTTCGTTGGAAATTCATACTTTTTTGTTGATAATTTAACTACTTGGTTGGAAGTCGAACTCCTTTCCTAAAAATTCTTTTTTTTTGGCTTGCAAGTTCAACTCCTTCGTTGAAAATTATTTTTGGTGCAAATTATTTTTTTGAACTGAAAACATAACTGTTTAATAATTTCATTGAAAATTCGTGGTTATCTAACTGGTAAAAAGTTGAATTCTTTTATTAAAAATTCAATTTTTTGTTTGAGATTCATCATTTTAGTTCAAAATTCATCTGTTTGGATGAAAATTGAACCATTTTGTTGAAAATTCGTATCATATTTTCGGTTGAGAATTTATCTTTTTTTTTTTTTTTGAAAATGTTAGTATTGAGCTAAAATTTTTATTATTTGGTTACAAATTTGATCATTTTTTAGAAAGTCATTCTTTTTGGTTAAAAGTTCAAATATTTTGTGGAAATTTTGTCTTGTTGGGTTTAGCATTTAAATACTTTGGTTGAAAATTCGACTGCTTGGTTGGAGGCTGAACTTTTTTGCTGAAAATTCTATCTTTTTTTATCGTAACTATTTTGTTGAAAATACTTTGTTTGGTTAAAAATTAATTTTTTGAACTGAAAATTCGACTATTCAACTATTTGGTTAAAAATTGATCTTTTTAGTTATTTTTTGAATAAAAATTTATTTTTCAAGTTTAAATTTAACTATTCATATTAGAGTTTCATCATTTTAGTGAAAAGTTCATCTCTTTGGTTGAAAACTTAACTTTTTTCAGTGAAGAGCAAGCTATTTTTGGTTAAAAGTTCTAGTATTATGTTTTTGGTGCAGAAACTTTTTTTGTTGTTAAAAGTTGAAGTATTTAGTTACAAATTTCATTAGTTGATTGAAAATTGAATTATTTTGCTAGAAATTCATTCTTTTTGGTTGAAAATTCAACTGTTTTGTTAAAAAAATTTCTTCTTGTGTTAAAAATTCAATACTTTCCTAGAAAATGCAACTATTTAGTCTATTTGGTCACAATATAACAATACGATATGTAGTCTTATTGTTCGCATCTTCGAGACGCATCGATTGAACCATTGTTGAAACTTCTATGACCCACCAGTACCGATTTATGAAGTTGAAAAAAATTTTTGTATTCTGTTTATATAAAAAGAACTTTGTTTATATTAGAAATACTACAGTATTATATTTGAAATGCTTGTTTGCGTCTTTGAGACTTGTCGAATGACCTATTGACGATCCTTCTAAGACCTCTTATCATCTAGCAATACCGATATATAAATTAAAAAAATATATTGTTTATGTTGTTGATATGAGGAAATCGTATTTAATATTGGGAGTACAATAGCAATGTATATGATATATTTGTTCACGTCTTTGAGACGCAACGATTGACTGATTAAAGAACCTTTCACGACCTACTATAACCTACCAATATTGTTTTTGAATTTCTTAACAAAATTATTCACTTTGTTTCCAACAGGATTTTTTCTATATTGAGAACACAAGAGTATTGTATTTGATGTAACTGTTCGCGTCTTCGAGGCGCGTGGATTGACCACACTCTAAGAAAAAGTCTATTAACAGTAAAATTACGTTCCTTTCAGAATGCGTCCTTTGAAATTAAACAGATTTCCTTTGTCCATCAATAGAGTCGTTTCACTGTTCAAAGACTTATCCGTTAAATGCAAAACGGAAGTCGTTTTACTGATGAACGACTTCTTTTGACTTTGAAAAGAATTCCTTTAACTATTAAAGGATTTCATTTGTTGGCTAGCGGAGCAAGTGCGCCTGCGCATGAGTGCATTTTTTCACTGCACGATTTATTTATTATTTGATAAAGTGAGTGAGAAAACGAGCGAAATGATGTCGAAAATGGATTTCTTCAAAAAATTAGGAATCCCAGATTGTGGCGCGAAAACATTGAGAGGTACGTGCACTGAAAGAACAATTTTTGATCCGCATAACCTCACTTTTCATTGATTTTTACGCGTTGGACAATCGAAGTATAAATTTTTTTATTGCTTTTGACAATCGAAAGTTCAATAGACGTTCTTTATGAAATGGTTTTGTAAAGCGTCGATTTTATATCGATTTTATATTTACATTCACCAAAGATCGGCTTTTGTACATTTGTTGCACGTAATATCATGCAATAAGTTTTCTTTTAACGTTCAAATTGTTCTTTCTTTTGTCCGAAAATAGATTTCACTTCAAGATCAAAGGAAATCCTTTCACAGTTAAAGGATAGCATTTGAAACGACAATCCTTCAACTGTGAAAGGATATCCTCTCATGCCAATTTTGAATGGAAAATCCTTTAATAGTGAAAGGAATCGTTTGACAGTCAATAGTTTGTTTTTAGAGTGCAATTGACGACATTTCGATGACCATTCTTCATCAATCAATAGGGACTTAGGAATTTAAATAAAGGTTAAATTGTTTTCATTTATTTCACTGAAAATTAAATTCTTTCTAAAAAATGTACTGTTAGTTCAAGAAATTTGTAAATCTAAATAAAGAAATGCTTTTTGAATGCAAAGAAAATGATTTGCAGAGCCATAGAGATTTATAGCCCAATATAGGAAAATTGGAATTTTTCTCTCACCCTGAAATTCAAAATTTGCGAAATCATTCCTTGTTCTTGAAATATTATGTTATTATGGCTGACCTACGACTTTCAGTCTCTTCACAGATATGAATGGAGTTGTGTAAAAACTAATTTTTGATTGCCAAAAGAAAGTTTGATATAGGTTCTAAACTAAGTTTTCAGCTTAACAAAAATTTTAGGTTGTAATATTATTTTCTGCTGATACGAGAGAATTACCAGGGAGCCTTAATTTAGTTTCAAATCTTTCATAAAATTGACGTAAAAGTTTCTATACTATATATATTGTAACATCTAGTTTACTCCCTACTCGCCTTGTCAAGTAAAGTTACATGTTACACAATATATACATATTCGAATTTGCATACGCCTGTATCCTAACAATGGATTTGTATCTCAATAGTTTGATTCCAGAGTTATAGTTTCTGTCTGCATACGCCCTCAAAGTTCAAGGGCCACGAGTGTGGAACGCCGAGACTGAATCACACGGTATACAATACAGAACGTAATTTGTTGGTCTTTAAATAAGAAGAAATATGTCGCTTCTAGTGCTTTTTGACTATAAAAAAATTATAAATGAAATAAATAAATTAATTAAAACATAAGTAAATAGTAAAATAACATTTACCAAAATTAAATAGTATATTATGCACCTAGGGGGAGAAGAGGTGCTTTTTTGACGAGTGTGTGTTTTCAGTACAAGTTGTAGTCATGATTTCAGTCCATATTAGATTTTGTATAATGAAGCATGAAATTAATGTTAACCTAATTTATGGTAATTTTAGAGGTGATTTGTAACTTACCATAAATTAACCAAAATTCATTTTTAAAAATTTCCGGAAATTTCCGCAAAATTTGGGTCATTTATGGTAATTTTACCGGTAAATTTGGCAACTTACCATATATATACCATTAAACCATTTCCCTTTCAGGGTAGGCGTGACACTACCCGATTCGGGTAGTGTTTCTAGGTTTTTCTTGTAGTTATAAATAACTACAAGTGTGGGCTCACCACACCCACGATGTGCCAACAGCACTCATGTCAGTATTCTTGAATGGTCACCCATCCAAGTACTAACCGCGTCCAACGCTGCTTAACTTCAGTGATCTGACGAGAACTAGGTTTTTCAGCGTTGTATGGCCGTTGGTATAGATACCATAGATTACCCAAAATTCATTTTCGAAAATTCCCGTCATTCATGGTAATCTTACAGGTAAATATGTTAACTTACCCAAAATTCATTTTTAAAAATTTTCGGAAATTCATGAAAAATGTCGGTTATTTATGGTAATTTTACCGGTAAATTTGGCAACTTACCATAGACTACCAAAATTCATTTTCGAAAATTTCCGGAAATTTATGAAAAATTTTGGTCATTCATGGTAATTTTACAGGTAAATATGTTAACTTACCCAAAATTCATTTTTAAAAATTTTCGGAAATTTATGAAAAATGTCTGTCATTTATGGTAATTTTACCGGTAAATGTGGCAACTTACCATAGATTACCCAAAATTCATTTTCGAAAATTTCCGGAAATTTATGAAAAATTTCGGTCATTCATGGTAAGTTTACAGGTAAATATGTTAACTGACCCAAAATTCATTTTTAAAAATTTTCGAAAATTTTTGAAAAATGTCGGTCATTTATGGTAATTTTACAGGTAAATATGGTAACTTACCCAAAATTCATTTTTAAACATTTTCATAAATTTCCGGAAATTTATGAAAAATTTCACTTTTAGAAGATTTACAACTTCCGAGGGCCAATAAGGAATGTTTTAGAAAATTTTGTATTTCAAGGTCGAAAAATTCATCGGTTTTCCTATATTGAGTTATTAATCTATATGGTTATGGAAATGATTTTTTTACCTTCAAAAAATGCTTATTTATATTTACCTAGTACAAAAAATGCTTCTTTATATTTACCTAGTTCAAGTATTCGTTACAAAAAAAGTGTATGAAATTTTTTCATGACAGGAATTTTACAGGTAAATATGGTAACTTACCATAGATTACCCAAAATTCATTTTTAAAAATTTCCATAAATTTCCGGAAATTTATGAAAAATTTCTGTCATTTATGGTAATTTTACAGGTAAATTTGGTAACTTACCATAGATTACCCAAAATTCATTTTTAGAAATTTTCGGAAATTTATGACAAATTTTAGTCATTTATGGTAATTTTGCAGGTAAATATGGTAACTTACCCAAAATTCATTAAAAAAAATTTCCATAAATTTCCGGAAATTTATGAAAATTTTCGGTAATTCGTGGTAATTTTACAGGTATATATGGTAACTTTCCATAAATAACCGCAAAATTCTATTATCTGCAACCAAAATTTCCTCACCGTTTTTACGGTGAGTGAGCTGATAATCATAAAATGCGAGCTCATAGATGCATAATTTTCATTATTCACCTCTGACGTCACTTTTCAGTCCCTAGGGAGTAGAAAGTACTTTTTACTCCCTAGGGAGTACAAAGTAGAGCTTTAGCCCCACTTCATGAGCGTCGAAAAGGGCTGAAATCATGCTTTCTCATAAAGATTATCTTTTCAGTTATAAATTTTATTATTTGTTTAAAAATTGAACAGTTTTGCTAAAAAGTCCTTCCTTTTGGTTGAAAATTCAACTGTTTTGTTGGAAATTCCTTTTTTTTTAGGTTGGAAATTCAAGTATCTTTGTAGAAAATTCACTTCTTATTTGAATCTCGTATTTTGAACTGAAATTTGTTTTGTATGAAGATTCGACTATTCTCTTTAAATTTCTCTTTTTAGTTTAAAAACTGATCATAAAGATTATATTTTTAGTTATTAATTTTATTATTTGTTTAAAAATTGAACAATTTTGCTAAAAAGTCATTCCTTTTGGCTGAAAATTCAACTGTTTTGATGAAAATTTTTTATTTTTTTTTGTTGAAAATTCAAGTATCTTCGTAGAAACTTTACTTCTTATTTAAAACTCATATTTTGATGAAAAATCAACTATTTTTTCGAAAATATGTCTTTTTGATTTAAAAATTCATCCATTTTAGTAGAAATACATCTTCCTTGGATAAAAATGCAACTGTTTGATTGAAAATTCAACAATCCTGTTCGAAAGTCATTCTTTCAAGTTGAAAATTCAACAATTTGGTAGAAAATTTACTTTTTGTTAAAAATTCATATTCTGGTGTTAGAGAGTCAACTGTATTTTTTTTTTTGGATGGAAATTCAACTATTTTTTTGAAAATTTGTCTTTTTAATTAAAAAATTCATATATTTTAGTAGAAATAGCATCTTTTTTGGATAAAAATGCAACTGTTTGGTTGAACATTAATCTTCTTTAGTTGAGGCATCAACTATTTTGTTTGAAAATTTTGGTTGAAAATTCTTTTTTGAAAATTTAACTATTTTGATAAAAATTTATATTTTTAGTTGAAAATTTATCTCTTCTGTTAAAAATTAATTTTTTTGCTGAAAATTCATATTTTTTGGTTGAAATTGCAATTTTTGTAGAGAAAATTCGTTTCTGGCCTGAAGGTTCAACATTTTACGTAAACCTTTTTTTCTTTCATAACTGAAAAATATTTATTTGTGAAAAATGCGTCTTTTTGGTTTTAAAATACATTTTTTTAAATGAAATTCCATATTTTTCGGTTTAAGTGTCAACTATTAAGTTTTTTTGGTGAGAATTCATCTTTTTAGGTTGAAAGTTCAATTATTTTGTTATGGTTCGTTACAGGTATGGTCCGGAGGCTATATAGGGAGCCTATACTTTGTTACGTAATTTATGTGCGGCCCCTAATGTAATGTGCAGTATTTTGTTTATTATGTTTCTTGAATAACTTCTTATAACTTAAAACTTCGTATTTTTTGTATAAATAATTACTTACTCAGCAAGAAAGAGAATGCACCTTTTTCCGTCATCTTGAAAACTGAGGTTTAAGATAATCTTTTTCGAATCAAGATTTTCTTCTGAAAAAATGTATAGAATAACAAGCTTTAAAAAGAAACTAAATATTTGGAGAATGATGACAGTCCTTGTTGTATAGGCACTAAGTGGCACTTTGCCTCGTGTAAATTGCAGTACTCGACCGAAAAAGTGCCACTTAGGGTCCTTGTATAACAAATAACTATTTTTTTGTCACCGCTATTATAAGTGCGATTTTAGGTACTGTGAACGATATTTAAAATAGCACTTCTTAGCCTAGGCCGTACAATTTTTACTTAGGGTACAGCGTACTATAAAGTAACTAATACTGTGATCTGATTGAATGACGGAAATTTATATATGTACTTTATGGTACGATGAGTGCAGTGACCCCAACTTTGGCATGTAGACGTACTGCACTTGCGCTAACTGGTGTGAAAAAAATAGTGTATAACTCGTCCTTCGTCTCGGGAATTGAATTGAATCGCATCGAATTGAATTGATTTGAGTTGGATTGGATTCCCTCTCGGGTTTTTAGATTAGGACTCTATGCGACCTATTTGCACTCATGATTGACTGGCGTGATAACAAATAAAATGTGATACTCAGCCACTATGTAGCACTTTGCCTCGTGTAAATTGCAGTACGAGTTGAGTCGAGGCGTAGCCGAGACGAAGGACGAGTCTCGGCTACGCCTCGACTGGCCTAAAGATCTAATTTTTAAATATACGGGTTTTTGCAGAATTACACTAGAATGGTATATAAACACAATAAATCTTTTTTCTCGTTCCGTCAATTTTATGGCTTAAAAGTTTAATTTCTACATTCAAATTGATTAATAATTTACGATTATTCAATATACTTTAAGAAGTGATCATTTAATTCCATTTGAATTTGTTTGGCCAAAATAACAGATTTAGAAGTCCGAAAAAGATCGTACAACAATCGATGCCACTTGATTAATAGGTTAATCCAGACTAAAAATATTCCTTAGAATGATACAAATTTTATTGCGAAACGTTTTCGTCCGGAATCGCAAAACTTATTTGCAGCAAATTAACTTAGTTGAAATAATGAAAAATAATCGATATTCCCCTTATTTCTTACGTTAAAAATGATTTGAAATAAATTTGAACTAATATTTTACTTTTATTATAATGTTTTGCAATATGAACATAAATTATAAACATAGTCTTAATGAATAAACATAAAAATATTAAACCAATTGATGTTTTATGAAAATAATTCTATAACATTAACTTTTGATGTAAAAATAAAGAATATAAGAATTATTACGATAAATAAGATACGTGAAATTCCATGGAATCTAATGATATTTTCTAAACTCTTAAAATATTTATTAAAATACTTTAAGAGGATTTGAAACTCCTCCAGATCATTGAAATCCTCGGAAATCCGATGAAATTCTTTTAAATGCTTCAAAAATCCCATGGTATATTTTGAAATATCTTAAAATATTTCAAATCCTTAAAAATCGTTTGAAAGCCTTGAAATTTTTCTTAGCTCTTGAAAATTCCTCAGAATCGTTTTAAATATCCTAAAATCTGTAAAAAATAAAATCTTTGAGAATATCTTAAAATATTACAAAATCTCTTCAAATCTTTGAAATTCTACGAAACCCTTCAATTCTTAAACATTAAAATATTTTGAAATGTTGGAAATTTCCTGAAATCCTTTTAAATCTTTCAAAATATTTAAAAATCTTGAACTCTTGAAAATAATATCAAATACCAGTCCGCTTCTGTAAATATGAAAATAAGAATAAGAATAAAAAAGAGTAAATAAGGATTTTATACTGGTGATTATACATATGTTTAATTAATTTATAAATTTAGGTAAGAACCTGATAAATACGACATCTTTCAGACTAAGAGTATTATTAGTCCATTATTATTATTAGTCTATTATTCTGGAGTATGTCGTATTTATTAGGTTCTTACCTAAATTTATAAATTATAAATTTTCCCAGACGTAAAAAAAGAAAATTTGATTCTTTTTATAAATGTTTAATTAATTTTATTACAAAGAATAATAATAATGGAATTTTGATGTATATATTTTATGCCTAGAAAATTTAATTTCAATACAAAAAATTATAATTATATAATAAGGGCGCACTTCTTAATCTCGCAAATCATTATTTTCAAACTTATTGTGTGTCCATATTTTCATTTTTATCCATATAGATATTTTTCTTATTCACGTTGTTTAGTTCGGTTTTATTCTTTGTTTTTCCTTTGCAAGAAGAAATTTTTTTCAAGAAATCTGTATTATCATCAGAGAATAACAGAAAATATTTAACGTCTTTTCAGACTAGATGGAGCTATGAAAGAAAAATTATTTTAAATAATTTTTTTCTGAAAAAAAACTCCTCCTTTCGCTCCGCTGGGAATCGAACCACAGAACTACTGATTTCCGGTCAGGTGCTTTCCCATTAAGCTAGTAGAGAGATCGAGAGAAAAAACTTTTTTCATAAATACACGCATTATTTTTCCAGATGGTACAAATCAAATTTTTCAAGAAATCTGTATTATCATTAGAGAATAACAGAAAATATTTAACGTCTTTTAATACTGGATGGAGCTATGAGAGAAAAATTATTTTTATTAATTTTTTTCCGATAAGTTCTGTGGTTCGATTCCCAGCGGAGCGAAAGGAGAAGATCTTTTTCAGAAAAAAAATTATTTGAAATAATTTTTCTTTCATAGCTGCATCTAGTCTGAAAAGACGTTAAATATTCTTTGTGATTCTCTAATGATAATACAGATTTCTTGAAAAATTTGATTTGTACCATCTAGCAAAATAATGCGTGTATTTCTGAAAAAGTGTCTTCTCTCGATCTCTCTAGTAGCTTAATGGGAAAGCACCTGACCGGAAATCAGTAGTTCTGTGGTTTGATTCCCAGCGGAGCGATAGGAGAAGATCTTTTTTCAGAAAAAAATTATTTAAAAGAAGAAAAAGTTAAACAAATGTAAACCCCTGAACTGATGTGTAATTTATTTTTTCAATCAGGTGTATTGATTGAGTATAACATGACAAACACAAATTTCGGACCACATGTTTGTTTTAGTTGGAGTTACAACCTTTTCAATTTTTCAGATTGTATGTTTCCTATATGTAACAAAAAAATATTTTATCTCAAAAATGACAATATTGCCACAGTATTTGACGTAACGAATGTCCAATTGATAAAAAGGATTTTTTGAAAAACACAGGAACCTGTATCTAGATTGAAGTAATTGAAAATTTTCCCGCCTTTCGATCTCGAAGTTCTTTATATTTTTAGGGAATTTGTGACAGTTCAATAAATCCCAAAAATAAAGATTTTCTTTGTTTTAAGAGTGTGAATATAACTTTGATAGGATCGGTAGTGATTCCCGTAAACTGTAATTTCAGCTAAGACAGTTAATAGACTAATGATTATGAAAATGTGCAATAAGAGTGGAAATTGAGTAATAAAATATGCTCATCTTTTAACGCTTTGTTTCATGCAATTTCCCAAGTTTATGAAATAAACAATCTGTATGAAAAATATGAAAAAGTTGATTTTTGGTAATTGTCTTTCATATACTTTAAACTAAATAATTAAGGAAGAGGGCGGTTAGGGGTAAAGAGTGCATCCAAAATATTTGTTTCAAAGATTTTATAACTCATAACTTACAGAATATGAGATTACTATGAGATTTTTTATGATATAATTATTATTTATTTGGGAAAAATAAAAACTTCGATTGGATATTTAATAATAAAGTTTTTCATATCAAATTTAAAATTATCTGCTGAGCCCTTTATGAAAAAAGTCAATTTTTGATTTTCAAAAATTATGAGGAGTAGAATTTGCATAAAATTATACGCTAAAAGTCAAAATATAAAATATAAGTAAAGTTGTTAAGAAAAAAAGCATACTTTTATTAAATTTGGAAAATATTCAAATTTGCTCTAATCAACCAATCAAGTCGATCCATTTTGACTTTGAAGGATTTTGGCAACAGCGTAAACTTCATCTAAATCACACAAGCTGTCTCTTAATTTAATAGCTCTTATATTTAACAGTAGATACACTTTTTATAATTTTAATAAAAATTAAATTTATTTATGGATAATTTAAGTTCTGTTTTAGGAGCACTCATTAGTTGCCGTAACTACATTTCCGGACTTAAGTTAATTTTAAGAGAGATTTACTGGAAGAAGTAAAAAAATTAGTAAGAATGTATATTGACAAGCATGATTTTCGTAAGAAAATTTTAAATCACGCTCTTTATCATACATTTACAATATAAATAACTATAAAATTGAATAAAAAATTTAGAAAAACACCTTTGAAGTAAGTTTTACGGTCAACTTTTAAGTTGATGATTAAGTTTGAAAAGTTGTTTTTGAAAAATTCGAAAAAATTGTTTTTTAACAAATATTTTTTCAAAACTGCGTCTTATTATGAATAATGTAGGAAATACGTCTCAGTGCCATTAAAATCAGCAAAGTCATGAAAGTTAAAAAAAAAAACCACAATTTTGAATAATTCCCAACTTTTTTTAATTTTTCGAAAATTATTTGAGGCTTTTTCTTTCAACACCTAAGAAAACGGATCATAGTGTGACCAAAAGCACGTTTTGTGGCTAAATGTCTGTTTACAAGCCAATTTTAAATGGTTTTTGATGTTTTTTTAAATGAACGTAAGACATACACCGTAATAATTTACAAAAAAAAATTTATCCAACAACAAAACGGACAATATTTTTTCATAACTTTTTGATGAATAAATACACATTTTGACTATTTTTTCAAGTATAGGCTCCATTTTTATCAGCAAAGTCAACAAAAAATGTATTGTCAATTAATATTTGCGATGATACATTGCCAATGTACAAGAAAAGTCAATTATTCAAACAATATTTATAAACCAAGTAACAAGAACTGTTGATTATTTCAAAAATATTCATAAACAAATTATGAGTTTAACCATTTTTCCATTATAAATATGATTTTTTTGCGGAATACCTGAAAGCTTTAAGGTCAGAGAAAAAGCATCAAAATCCATTGAAAATTGGCTTGTAGACAGACTTTTGTCCGCAAAAGTGCTTTTGGTCACACCGTGCGGAAACTAAAAGTTTCATTAAAATTACCCGTGCGGAAATTTAAACCCGGGCACTATAAGGTCCTGAAAGGAT
>CAKNYM010052257.1:312745-354792 GCA_932195095.1 Andricus curvator
ATCTCTCAATCAATCCCTCACAAACGAACCCTTCTATACTCATCCACGATCCACTCACCTCAAATTTCACCACAATCATCCGAAAAACTCAGCATCAAACTTTCACCGCTATCACACACTTTCACGCGGGAAACGGAAGTCCCCAAAAACAATTAAAAATTCAATTTCTACCAAAATAGACAAATTTTACACAAAATACACAAATTTTCAGTAAATCGTTGAAGATTCAACTAGAACGAATCAATTTTCAATTGAAAATATCATGTGCGAACAAAAAATGGAATAGCTACATACTTGGTTCAATAAATTGATTTTTAAAAACAAGACAAAAAAACGAATTTTTAACAAAAAGCTTATATTTTCTATAATAGAGATGAATTTTCAAAGGAAATGATGAATCTTCAACAGAAAAAATATATTTTTAGTAAAAGATTCTAACCCAAAAGATGTATTTTTTATCCAAGAATACGAATTTTGTAAAATGGAATAGCTGAATTTTCAACGAAAGTGATGAATCTTCAAAAAAAAAATAACTTTTTAAACAAAATAGTTCAACTTTAACCGAGTAGTTGAATTTTTGATTAAGAAACATGACTTTTCAACCAAACAGTTACATTTTCAACAAATCCCGGGTAAAAAAATTTTGGTATGGGATTGATCTAGGAAAACATCTGTGAAATCGTATGGGAGTGATCTCTCAGATAGTATAGTAAAAGTATGGCATTTGAGACGATCCCATACTTCATGTATGTTTGAATGAAGTATAGTGGATGTATAGCTCAAATATAGCTAAAGTATAACAATGTATAGTTGAAGTATAGGGGAACTATTTTGAAAGTATATCTGAGAAGTATAGCTGCAGTATAACTGAAATATAGATAAAGTATAGCTAATGTTCAGTCAAAGTATGGCTGAAGTATATATTTTAAGTATAGCTCAAGTATGTAGATTATGTCTAAAGGATAGGAAAAGTATGGCTATAGTAGGTATAGCCGTATCATTGCTGATGGGAGATAATCAGTTATCTGAAATACATGAAAATAGAGATCCAGAAGCATGATTTTCACAAGGTCAAAGAATATTGTTTTTAAATTCTAAAATAAGTGAAATGCAAATAAGTAAAATGTTAATTGTGACATGAATTATTTAACTTTATGAAATTTAACACTAAACTTTTCACCTAAGTAACAATTTTATCAAACCTTTTTATGCTACCAATATTATATTTAGGAATCAAAGATTCTGGATCTCTTACCAATATATATATATATGACATAAGAGTCATATAAGTAGTCCATTGTATATCCATTGCATATTGTATATCCTCACGAATAATATTCAAAACATATTTGCCTCACGAAATCACTTGAATCGCGAACTTTTTACATTTTTGGACGAGCTGTCATTTATGATTCATTATGTTTTATCACGTTGCTAGGGTATCTTGAAGAACAAATGAGTGCAATTCTATGTCCGATACTTTTGCCATACTTAAGTATAAATGAAGTATAATCTGTACTTCAGCTATACTTAAGTATATATGAAGTATATCCCATACTTCAGCTATACTTCAGCTATACTTTAGCTATACATTAACCATACTTCAGCTTTACTTTATATATACTTTATCTATACTATTTCAATATACTTGAAGTATGGGATCGTGTCATTTACCATACATTTTATATACTTTGGAAAGTCAATGATTGATCACTCCCATACTTCTGATTTTTACTCGGGATTAATTGAATTATCAATCAAATAGTAAATGTTTCACCTACACTAAACGTTATCTAAATTCGGAACGTTACTTCCAGTGACACCTCCCCCTAACCCCTGCTTACTTTTGAATTGAAGTTTTTGTATTTCAATGGCTTCAAATTATACAATAATATTAAAATTAAATTTTTTAAATTCATCAAGGACAAGTTAAAATTTTGCTTGGTTCCATAGACAATTTTCCAGGCTCAAATGTATTTCCTGCACCACTAATAAAATTTTCAGAAAAGATGTGAGTTACTTTTCTTCAAAAACATTAAATAGGTGGGTAAAAGGAGAAAAAACACAAATGTCTTTTTCATTGTCACCCTAACTCGTAGTTCTAATCCTACTTCTGCTTTCACATTTACTTTTATTTCCACTGAAACTCTTTCTTCTCCATGAATCTTATTTGCTATCACACTTTTCAGACTTACAATTTAAGCTTCAAGAAGCAACACTCTATTTAACACCATTTCTTTCCAGTCTTCTAATCCCATTTGTTTTCTTCCCCTCCAATTGTGCTCTCATTTCGTTTTATTTTCCGTTCCTATTGTCCACGTAGAACTTGACCCTTATCTTATTTCCCCATCATGCTGTCTTGTTCCCCTCTTATTCCACCTTAATCCAGTGCTTTACTCACATTTTATTAGATTTTCTCTAAACACCCTCGCTTCATTTCTTATTATTGTTATTTCATTTTGATTTTGTTTTCCCTTCTCTTCATCATGTCCTACTGTTTATATTTCTTCTTGTCACTGAGGGAACGTCCAATTTTACTCTATTTTTGATCCCCCGTCCCCCAGTGTTGACAACTATATATTTGTCTCAACCCCCCCCCCCCCCCTACCGGAAGTAACGTAGCCCTTTTCTATACACGGATTCCACGTTTATTCTGCGATTTTTCGTGTTTCTAGTGAGTTGTACTGGCGAGAGGAATTTTATACAAAAAAAGGAGACTTTGACAAAATAGTTTAAATTTTAAGAAAATAATTAAATTTGTGAACAAAATAGTGAATTTTTGAGGTAAAGATGGTGAATTTCTAACGTACAAAGATACATATTCAGCTAAGAAGATTCATTTTCTATAAAAAATGTGGAATTCTCAATCAAAGAGTTCAGTTTTCAAGCTGAAAAGTGGAATGTTCAACACAAAATGTTGATTGTTATACCCGAAGAATGGAATTTTTTAACGAAAAAGTTCATTTTTTATCAAAACAGAAGAATTTTCAACGAAGAGTTGAATTTTCAACAAAGAAGATTCATAACTTTTTACAAAAAAAACACAAGATTTTTCAAGAAGATACATGAATTTTCTACAAAACAGTTACATAAGTTTGCAACAAAATAGTTGAAGTTTTAACCAAATCGTCAAATTTTCTACCAAAATAGTTGAATTTTCGACCAAAAATATATATTTTTAACCAAAAAAATGAATTGTTAACTGAAATGATGAATCTTTCGCAAAAAAGTGGATTTTCAACAAATTAATTTGCCTTTCAACCTAGTAGAAACAGAAGAATTTTCAACAAATAGTTAAATTTTCAACAAAATAGATTAATAACTTTTTACCAAAAAACAGGATTTTTCAAGAAAATACATGAATTTTCTGCAAAAGAGTTACATAAGTTTTCATCAAAATCGTTGAACTTTTAACCAAATCGTCGAATTTTCTACCAAAATAGTTGAATTTTCGACCAAAAATATAAATTTTCAACCAAAAAAATTAAATGTTAACTGAAATGATGAATCTTTCGCAAAAAAGTGGATTTTCAACAAATTAATTTGCCTTTCAACCTAGTAGAAACAGAAGAATTCTCAACAAATAGTTAAATTTTCAACAAAGAAGATCAATAAATTTTTACCAAAAAAATATGATTTTTCAAGAAAATACATGAATTTTCTACAAAAGAGTTACATAAGTTTTCAACAAAATAGTTGAATTTTTAACCAAATCGTCGAATTTTCTACTAAAATAGTTGAATTTTCGACCAAAAATATAAATTTTCAACAAAAACAATTAATTTTCAACTGAAATGATGAATCTTTCGCAAAAAAATGGATTTTTAACAAATTAATTTGCCTTTCAACCTAGTTGTTGAATTTTCACAAAATAGTTGAATTTTCGCAAAACAGTTGAATTTTCGAAAAATAGCTAAACCCTCAACCTAAAAGATGAATTTTGAACAAAAAAAAAAGATTAATTTCTACCCCCAACAAATTTTTTTTTCCAAGACAGTACCTGCATTTTCAACAAAAAAGTTAATTTTTTACCAAGTAGTTGAATTTTCAAAAAAACAGTCTAATTTTCAACCAAATAGTTCAATTTTCAACCAAAAATATAAATTTTCGATCCGGAAGTATAACTTTCTACCAAAAAAGACGAAATTCCAACAAATTGATGAATTTTCAACTAAAATTATGAATCTTCTGCAATATTTCCGTCGAGATTTCAACCAAGAAATATTTTAATTTAAATAAAAAACAGTTGAATTCAATCAAAAAATTCGAAATTTCCACAAAATCGTTCAATTTTTCACCAAAGAGATTAATTTTGAATTAAAATGTTGAATCTTCAATGGAAAAAACTGAGAATGCAGAGTTCACAATTAAACTAAATATATGAATTTTGAACGAAAAATATGAGTTTTTGACAAAGAAGATTACGTTTCTGCCGAAGAAGAATTTTCAGCAAAATAAATGAATTTTTAAACAAATAATTAAAATGTCAACTGAAAAAGATAAATGTTCAACCACATAGTCTAATTTTTATCTCAAAAAGATCTACTTTCAACCAAACAATGAATAGTTAAATTTTTAGTTGAAAAGAATTCATTTTCTATCGAAAAATAATTGGATTAACAAAATAGTTGTATTTTCAACACAATAATTGAATTTTCGACTGAATAGTAGAATTTTTAAGCAAACGAGACGAAATCCGAACCCGAATGTGACAGTAAACTTTTCAACCAAAAAGAATTAATTCAAACTTATTAAATTATTATTATTGAACTTTACCGTTGCACAGTGGGGAAAATTACTTTTTTATTTTAAAATAATGTACAGCTCACAGATTATGACCGATTTGGACGTAAGAAATTTGAAAAAAAATCTAATAAAATTACCTAGAGAATAGTTAAGCCTGAATTTCGATTCAGGTTTTCTTTTTTTTTTATAAATAAACCAATATGACAACAAATTTCCATCTTTTCTATTTTATGTTGCCGGTGCTAGTCAATAGTAGAAAAATTGTTGCTATCGCCAAAATTAAAAATAGTAACATCAGATAAAGATGTTTCATCATGATATAATAGAAAAAATTATAAACAAATTATTTGTTGCAAGCGTTTTGTTGTGAGCTTTTTTTGACAGAAAAATTAGGTTTTTTCGATGTCAGTTCTCCTAATTAGAAACTTCACGATAATTTTAGCAAAATATATAATTAGTTTATAAATTTCATGATTTTTCAAAGAAATGCACTATTCGGGCATTTCTCGATCAAAAAATTCATTCTTTTTTCAATGCCAGTCCTTATAATTTGAAACTTCATGATAATTTCAGCAATATTCATAATTATTGGTCAAATTTGATATTTTTAAAACAAATTTCATAAAAAAGTGGATTATTTGGGTATCTGTCGACGATAAATTTTTTTTTTTTTCAGTATCAGTTCTTTCAATTCGAAACTTCGTGATAATTTCAGCAACATTCAGGATCACTTAATAAATTGTATGATTTTTTTTTTAAACAATTTTATAGACATATGCATTATTTGGGAATTTGTCGACGGAAAAATGAGTTTTTTCTTAGTTTCTGACCTTTTAATAGGTGATGAATGTTGCTGAAATTATCATGGAGTTCTTAACTGAAAAAACTAATATTAAAAAAAAGAGTTCTCCGTCGAAAATGCCCATATAATACATTTTTATATTAAATTTGTATGAAAAATCATAAAATTTACCAACTAATTATGAATGTGGTTGAAATTATCATTAAGTTCCTAATTTGAAGAACTGACATCGAGAAAACCTCATTTTTCTTTCGAGAAATCCCTGAATAATATATTTATGGATAATACTTTCTGGAAAATTTTATCCGTTGTTTTCAAGAAATTTTTACGTCCAAATTGGTCGAATTGTCACCTCTATTACGACATACTCCTTGCTAGCCTCTTTATTTATTTTTTTTTCATTTTTTTAAAGTGTTGGAGGAACAGAAAATTAGTAGTTGTCTCCACAATTAGTTACTCTAAATACTAGAGAAAATTGTACTCCACTTTCTCTACGTGTATCTCTCCTTGTTCTCTTCTATAGAACAGATCTCGTTTAATTAAGAGAAAATGAATTATGTATGATTCACCCCTGAAATGATTTGCATAGTATTGAAAACAACACTCGGTCGCGAGTAATGTAAGCTAAAGTGCCGGAATATCGGATGCATTTTGCTGACATTGCTTTTGAGGTATGAAGTAATATTTAGTTGAAAATTGTTGCTAGCAAAATTTGCATTGATTTAAAGCAAATCGTCATTGAGAACTAAATTGATTGTCAATTATTGTTTTATTCTATAATCTATGATAAAAAACCTATATATTCGATGCAGCAGAAATTAATTTCGATCATATTATTTTTACGATCCATGCCCTGTAAATTCATATTTTACAGCTCCTCGGCCTTGTGTTCTTTTATGACCACAGAGTTTTCTGAATAAGGGAAAAATATTAAAATTGATGCCCTATTATTGAGGACAACCATAAATATTTTCTCGTAAAAAAGACGTTTATTCGTGAAAAAGTGAGCTCTGGAGGAAGATGCATAAATATTTAATGTTTACTGTAATGTAGAAATTATAGCTTAGTTGTAAATAGCATCATAGTAACCAAGTTATAAATATTTTTAAGGATGATGCATACGTAATCTCTAACAGAATATAAAGTGGAAGCTTATCAAATTGCATTCGCGTAAGATTTAAATTTAAATAACTTCGTCACTTTGATTTAATAATTCAAGGGTCATTAAAGTCAAGGAATTTTATTCTTTCGGTCAATATTAGATTCCAATATTGACTTTTAAAAGTAGCATAATGTAGTGCGAAAGAAAAAGAGGCAAATCAAATGGAAAAAGTTACAAGGCAAATTTTAAAATTGGCTTAGTTGATCAAATTCTTTCACCTCATAAACCCATTATTTCGACTCAGTGATCTAGTGGATAAAACCAGGTTCTCGTTTCTTCTGTTCTATGCAAAGATTGACCGAAACGAATGGTTTTCTTCTTCCTTAAAGTCAATATAGTCACTGTTAGCTCACTGCTGTTTATTTTAACGTAACCTCCTTTCTACTATATATGCTGCATGCTACACGAAAGAGAGCAAAGTATTACTCGAAAATGGTTCCATGTCCCAAAGGACGAATTAAGCCTGATATTTGGAGACATTTTACGAAGAATCTCTCACCTACCCTAGATTCGATCTTTCTGCCCTTTATGAAATTCTTTCATTAGATTTTACGAAACTCTTTTAATTTGTTAATTTAAAATTAGAAGTTCGAAGATAAAATTATTTGCCATGAATATTTATAAAAGCTTGGAGTATTTGATGAAAAATATTTGTGGCTCGAAAAATATTGCATGCGCTAAGAATAATAAAACCTCGGCGAAAGCTGCTAGGGGCTGTTATTGACCAATTATTTGGGGTTCTTCTTTCTATTGTTAGGGATTTTTATTTGCCAATGCTAGAGGTTCATATGGACAGTTAATAAAGGTTGTTGTCTTCCACTATGGGGTAACTATTGTTCATTGCTTAATATTGTTGTTAACCATTGGCGGAGGTTGCTATTGAAAGTTAATAAAGTTGTTTTTCATTCGTTGTGGCTTGTTATTGAAAGTTGTTAAAGCTTTAAATTCTAGTGATTGCTGTTCTCCGGTATTATTTATTGTTATTGACTAATGATATAATTTTTTATGTTTCGTTTTCAGAAACTGTTATCGATGGTTGCCAATGGATGTTTCTGACTATTGAGAGCATCTGTTATGAGCATTACAAAAAATTGTTGTTGGACCTTAATAAGGTTGTTCTTTCTCACTCTTAGGTTGTTCTTTCATTTATAAACGGGAATTGCCATTAACCATTGTCAATTTTGAAAACAGATTTAAGAGAATGCAAGGTTTCTGGAGCTGTTATTTTCTGTTGATAGAAAATGATATGTTCCATTGATAATGGTTGTTATTTTCTATCATCCGTGGTTATTATTGTCCGATCTTCAAGTGATTATTGACTAATGCCAGAAGGTTAGTCACCGTTTCTAAGGTGGTTACTGAAGGTTGTTATTTTCCGTTGCTCATGGCTAATAGATGTTATAAAGTTATTATTTAGCGTTTCTGAAATTATTACTGATCATTAATAAGTTTTTTGATGTGCATTTCCACGAGGTTTTAATTACCATTTTCAATTGCAAGATTTGCTATTGACAACAGCTATAATACATTATTCTTTCAGATGTTTGTATTTCGAACGATAGTTGCCGACTCATCCTAAGGGTTTCTTATTGAAAGTAATAAGGCATGCTGAGGGTTGTTATTATCCTTTGATACTACCTCTCATTATCTTTTGATTAGGGTGAGATTGACCGCTTCTGTTGTTCAGAGTTGCGAAAGCTCTTATTTTTTATTTTCAGAAATTGTTCTATTCGTTTCTAATGGTTATTATCAATAAGTGACAAGGATTGCGACTTACACTTAATGTGGTATTTGTACATTTGTAGGGGTTATTATCACCCGTTGCTACACTGAGAAAAATGGATTATACCCGGTAATAAAAAATATGTTACCGGATATAATCTTGGACTATTAACTATGGGACAGCGATCCAGATTATTAGAACTACAATCTATAGATATTAGGAAATAGATGTTACAGGATAATATCTTGGATTATTAAACTTTATAATCTGAGATAATAAAATCTATAATCCAAGATTTTAAAATCTAATATCCATATTAGAATCCTGGTCCATTAGATAACCTCAAATATATATAATAATTTTTGCAAACGTATTTATAAACCTATACAAAATTTTGATAGACGAGCTCGGAATTAGAACTGGAAACAAATTTCAATTTTTTAAACACACAATAAGCAGGAAAGTGGCTATCATGAGACTACAAAAACGAAAGTAAAGGAGGCTAAGTTTCTGCACTTGTACAAGTGGCAGTGATGTGTAATGAAAAGAAATATAAACTTACCCATTTTCTAAATCTAAATCACGTGTGATGTAGCACTAATAATCATTTTATAACTTATTTTTTACTTGTTTTGATGCGAACGGATGCATATGACACACACCACGATGCGACGTACCATCTGAGACTACACAGACACAGACGCCTGCATATTTAAAAATCTGAGATGTTACAATTTAATGCCTGAAGATTATAAGAATTTAACATCTAGAGATTATATTTGGTAACATCTTCGTGTATGAGAAAAATATTATAGATTATACGCGCTAATATACTTTCCTATACGGTGTATTATTCTTCAATTCTATTATCCAGTTCGTATAATCCATTTTTCTCAGTGTAGGTACGGTCATTGACCAACTATGTGTATGGATTTCTATTATTCTTTGATATGATTGTTATCCATCGGCAGAGGTTTTTGTTCTATGCTAATGGGTGTTATTTGCATTGTTAAGAATTGCTTTTCATTGATTAAAATTGCAATTGTCCTTTAACAAGGATTGTTATAGACAAATGCTAGAAGCAATTTTTTCCGATGCTGACAATGGTTGTTAAGGCATTTTTACGGTCTCTTACCAATAAAATTGACTCACTAATATTGAAGGTTTTTTGTTGACAGTTGATAATGCTCTTCTCTGTTGCTTAAGGTTAATGACTGTCATTTAACTTCACTGCGTTTGTAGTGCGATTGCTCATTACTATAGTTGTCATTCATCATTGGCAGAAGATGTTACTGAACCTTGCTAAGGTTTTTTCCTGATCGATGATAAGATTCTTCTTGTCCTTATAGGTCGTTGTCACTCATTGTTAGAGATGACTGTTTACCAATGCTATGTGTTTTTACTGACCTTTTCTATAATTGTTAACCATTGATACAGGCTGTTATTGTTTTGTGATAATTTGTGTTCTTGACATTGCCAAGGATTGGTGTTAACCATCGCGAAGAGTTATTATTATCATTTACTAGGGCTTGTAATTGACCAAATCTATGGACATTAATTGAACTTTGCTGCGGTCGTTATCCATTGTTAAACGTTGTTACTTTTCTGTACGCATGCTTGTTATAGGCCTTGCTAAGTTTCGCTGTTAACCATTGCTGAGAATTGTTATATTTTTTTAATAAGGGTTATTATTTACTAATGCGAGAAGTTTTTATTTTTCATTGCTGACAATTTTTATTGTCCGTTGCTAATGGTTGTTATTAACCTTAACCAGAGGGTGTTATTGATTGATGTTAAGATTAATATTGATTTCTGTTGTTGACAGGTTTTTGTCCATTACAAACGGTTTTTATCATCTGCAGCTGGAAGTTTTTCTTTACTTATATTCAAGGTTTTTTATTAACAAATAAAACTATTACTTTCTGTTACTTAAGGTTAGTAGTTGTGCTGGAGTGTTATTACTCATTACTATGCTTGTTATTTACCATTGGCATTTGTGTTACTGACTCTTACTAAGGTTGTTTCTTATAGATAAGAAGGGTCTTATTAAACATTTAGGGTTCTTATTGTCCCTTCACTAACGGATATTCAACTCTTATTTCTATATTTTAAAATTTAAATTGCTTTTAAAAAGAACAATCCCTGAATAGAGAAATGTCTCGCTTTCTGACTTCATGAAAAATTGATGTTTTGAGCGGCTTTTGGTTTCACCGATGGACATGCTCAACAATGGAATATATGATAGCGTTTCTTTAATAATCGGATAGTGTAGCAGACCGCAAAGCCCATGGGATATAACGTATATATCGCTTGTGTACATATAACCACTGGCAGCCGTCTTTGGACTACCGAATAATCTTCAGATATCCAACGAATGAAAAAGCACGACGTACTCCCTGGAGCGATTGGAACGGCGCCCCGCCGTCCCTGTCGGGGGTCGATTTCACTCGGTTTTTAATCTTCTCCTCACGGTACTAGAGTTATACCACCATACCAGCAAAGGGTGGTCACGCGAGTAGAGGAAAAAGGCGAGCAGCTATACGTCGTGTCGTCGCCTATTTTAATCGTGCCGACTCAAATCGCGTGTGTCACTTCATTAAAACCACCCTCTCCGACATTCGGGAAATGAATTCACCTTTCATGTCCTTTCTTATATGAGAAAGCACACCTTCAGGGAAAAAAGACTGCTTTTTACTGTTATGCCAGTTCACTTGTCGGAAAAATGAACGTTATTAGAATGGACATTTTACTCGAGTCTCGAGGCGATTGCATGCGCCTGATTGAAAGACTGCACGCACATTTCCAGGAAGGCTTTTAAATAAAATCACTTGTGTTTCTTATAATTATGTAACACGGTTTACTGCAAGGTTTCATTAATATAGTTTTATGAAAAGTTTTATTTCTAAGAATTTTCATTGCCAGGTTGGCCACGAACGTTTTTGTTATAAATTATTTTATAAATTAAATTGAAATTTTTTTATATAGATTGATAAATTGATAAATTTTTAGCTTATTATTCTCAAGGCTGCCGCAGTCTAATATACTTTCAAAAAGGGGAAAAGTGATCTATTTGAACAGAAAAAGTTGCTAAAAATTATGTTCTTTTGAATCTAATAGCATATAAAATAATTCGATTCATAAAACTTCAAAACGATTCAAGTTAAATTTTAAAAAATTCAAATAAATTAGAAAAAATCTGAAAAATTCCATTGATTTCATTGAAATTGGAGTGGATTCAGAGAAATTTAAGCGAAATGTGAAAAATTCGATGGTTTAAAAATTCATAAAAAAACGCGAAATAAAAAAATTGAAGTAAATTGAAAGCAATTGAAAAATACGAAAAAATTGATTGAATTCCGTGAGTTTGAAACAAATTTAGAAAAATGCAATGGAATTTCAAAGGCTTTGATAGAATTCTTAAGGAATCCAGGTGATTTTGAAAGACTTCAAGATGAATTAAACAAAAACAAACAAAAAATCAAATTGAGTGAATTCAGAATGATTCAACTAAATAAAAAAAAATCAATAGAATTGCAAAGTATTACAGGAAATGAGGATAAATTATTGAGAATTCAGACTGAATTTCAAATGAGTTCAAATGAATAGCAAAAAATATTTAAAAATGTCCTCAAATCCTTGAAACCCTACGAAATCCCTTACTCATTGTGAATACATTTTTTTTAATCCATTAAAATGTTACAAAACATTAAATTCGATGAAATAAAATGATGTTTCCTCCAATCCTGGAAAATTTATTCAAATATATTGAAAGATTTAGAATCCTTTAAAATCCTTTAAAATACTTGAAATCCTCGGAAATCTTACAAAATCCCTTTGAGTCTTTTAAAATATTTGAAAACCTTCTGGGTCCGGTAAAATCGTTTCATATCTTCCAAAATTCTTTAAAACTCCCTAAAATCATTAGAATCCTTGAAAATCCCTTCAAATTTTTTAAATCTTTTAAAAATGCCTTGGAATATTTTATAATACAACAAAATACTTCAAATCCATTAAAATCCCTTAGATTTATTGTAATGAATAAAAAATGGTTTCGAATCTTTCAAAAGTCACGTAAATATATAAAGTCATTTAAAATATTTTATAATCCCTTGAAACTTTTTAAAGCTTTTGAAAATGTCTTTCATTTTTGAATACACCCTAAAGTATTTTAAATCCTTTGAAGTTCCATTAAATTCCGAGAGCAAATTGGAAACTCCTTGGAATCTTTTAAAATACCCTAAAATATTTGAATTTCTTTTGAATCTTTTGCAATTTTTTTTGAATTTTCAAAAAAAACCTAAAATATTGCAGATCCTTTGAAATCTTCTGAAATGCCTCGCAATTTTTTAAATCTTAAAAATGCTTCGGAATCTTTTGAAATACCCTACAATATTGGAAATGCTAAGAGTTCTAAAGGTATTTTAATACATTTTTCAGGATTTTGGGAAATTTTATTAGATTTCCTGTAATTTTACGGGATTTTATAATATTTTATTAGATTTCTAAGAATTAATTCACAAGAATTGAAGTTCTCAAAGAACTTTAAAGATGTCAAGGAATTTCAAACAATTTTGAAGGATTTCAAATATTTCAAGGCATTTAAAAATATTTGAAAGTATCTGAAATATTTTAGGGTATTTTTGGAAATTCCATTAGAGTCAATTGATCAAAGTAATTCAATAGCATTTCAAAAGAAGAACATACATTATGGTATTTTTAAAGATTGTAAGACATTTTTGAAAGCTTTAAAAAGTTTTCAAAGATTTCAAAACATTTCAAAGGACTTGAAATATTTTAGTGAATTTTAAAAGATTTTGATGATTTTAAGGGATTAACTTCTTTTAAAATACCCTGAAAGATTTCAAAATAATTCAGAACCATAAGATCATTATCTACTTTAGCGTGGTCTTCCCTATAGACCTGAATTGAATGGTGTGGTTAACCCATAAGTTAATTTATTGAAAGAAAAGTGACTTAAGTGATCTTGTCACTTAAAAAAAATGACTAGAATATGATTTGATAACAAAAATTGAATAAAAGTGTTTATATGGCAGTTTTGATTCCTCTAGACAGTTAGGGAAGAGTGTGGCCATCACTAAGTTGATGTATACTGTAGGTATTTTAAATTATCTAAGAAAATAGTGAAGCAAATTGTTTTAAAATTGAGGGATAAATCAACTATTCACGAACATACTATGTTCAAAAACTTGAGCCATCTAAATCCGAACAGAGTACTAAATTCATAATTTCATTAAAATTTTACATGAATCGACTATTCTAAAAAATTTTTCTTCTGATTTCAGGAATGATAACTTTTTTCATAATTTGGCACATAAAATATGATGATCCACCTACTGTGACCAGACACTGTGACCTCTGTGACCACTATGACCCAGTAATAGCCACTCTCTCCTACTTCAAATGCTTTTTTCAGAAACTCCCTGACGTTTGCCATTTTTTTTCGAAATCCCTGATTTTTCCCTGATTTGCAAGTTTTCACTGACTTTCAGCCATCCTGCTTACACTATTTATTTTTAGAGAGATTGACTTTTAAGCATGACAATATCAGATTTTGCAAATAGATCTCATAAAGCAGAATAGCATCAAATTTAATTTCCTAAACCTGATTATAGTTTACCACCGAATACTGTTATATTCTGTGGACACTCCATTCTCGATGATACGTTATATCCTCGTTAATACTGTTTTAATCGGTTTGCAAATCGTCCACTGGATGGGATTATACAATACGTAGAAAGGATTTGTTTGATGTGCTTTCGTGTGAAAATCTTCTCAAGCAGATGGCTAGCCATTTGATCGATAAAATATAGCCATCTATGGCTATGCAATCTGCACCATATAGAGTCCATGGCTCGGACCGTACGATATTCGATTTAGCTGTTCAGTCCCCGAAGGGGGTCGTGTGTCGTATTTACGAGCGATAAACGCTTTCCTGCTTCGCGTTCCTGGTAGATCCGTTCTGATACGATTGGATTGGTTCAGCCGCCATAACGGAAACGGAACTTGGTCCGCAGGATCCTGCGAGGATTCATTCCCTATTCTCTGACTAACTGCCAAGTTTGATTATAAACGATCAATCACGGGTTATTACATTTCCTATTTGTTTCATCCTACTTCAGATAACTTTTGTACTATTCTTTGCACAGAATATTAAATACCAACAAATCAAAATTGAAGATTGGCTTACCATGGCCTTAATGTGGAAAAAAATCCAGAAGAGCGAAAAATGCTACCCATTTTTTGAATTTATCCAATAAGAAACAATTAGTCACAGTAGGCGCTACGTGCCTACAAAAAAAGGTTTCATAGCCTATTAAGAAAATAATAAAATCGTAGAAATCTAATCCTCCCATAATTTTCCTTTCCCACTACCCCTCCTCCGTTTACTGCTCCTCTTTTCACTTCTCCTGCTCCCCCTACATTTACCTACTATCCAACCCATTACTTTCTATTCCAACTCCTCACTCTTCTCCTAATTCTCCCTCCTCTACTTTCTATAATACACTCTCTATTCCTCTAATTTTCCTTTCTACTCACCCTTACTTCCCTACATCACCTCCCCTCCCCTTACCCTTCTGCCACTCCCCACATTTCTTCTACTGCCGAACTTTCCCCTACTATCCCACATCTTACTTCTCATTTCAGATGACCTCCCTTACCCTACTTCTTAATCCTATGATTTTGCTCTTAAAATTTCCCCTGCTACCCTCCCCTCACTTTCTATTACTTCTTCAAATTACCCTCCCTTAGTCACCCTCACTTCCTTATTGTTCCTGCCATCACTTTTCGCCCACACCTATAATTCCCCTCCCCTTACTTCTCCTACTTGCCTCCCTTAAGTTCTCCTTATTTCCTCTTCCACACTTTCCATACTACCACTTCTTTCACTTTTCCTTTTTCTTCTACCAGGAAAAAGTACGATGGACAGATAGACATTATACAGAAATTATAAAGGATTCTGTTTCGAGATCAAACAAGGACGTTCTTGAGTAAACATATTTGAAATTAAAAGACTTTTCTGTCGAGATTCGCCAAGTACAAAACAGACTACCAAGAATCCTTATCAGGAACAATCATGGATTTTGGACGTTCTTTGAACTGTCGGCGTCATTTTCAATCGATCTCAATGAAACTTGACAGCTGACTGACCAACCACTAAAACTAAGTTTATGCGTGATTTTATGTTAATGCTTTAAAAAATGAGATTGAAAGGACAAGAAAATTAATGAAAAAAAAACAATTTTAAACCTGTGATAACTGCAAAGTTTGATTAAAAACGATCAATCACAGGTTATTACACTTCCACTCAGTTCGTCCTACTTCAAATGAGTTTTGTACTATCCTTCATACAGAATATTAAATACAAACACATAAAAGTTGAAGGGTGGCCTAACATAACATGTTAGCCGTAATGTGGGAAAAAAATATCCAGTAGGGCAAAAAATACCACTCATTTTTTCAGGTGAAATAGTTATAAACAGTTTATATAGTCTGCATAAAGTAATTGAAAAATATCATTGCTTTGTCCACTATATTTAAATTATATATAACTTTTTCACCTGGGTTTTCAATTCATTCAATTAGAAAGAAATAGTTAAATCAGGCGTCAAGCGCACAAAAAAGTTCGTAGACTATTAAAACGTTAATTTAGTCGTACAAATATACCCCTCTCACTTCCTCTACTTCCTCTTCATTCCGCTACTATCCCATCCCTTATTTCCTATTTGAATTCGCCTCCCTTTCCCTAATTTTCCCTCCTCTACTTATTCCAATTACCCTACCCTTCTCACACTCACTTCCCTACTACAACTCCCCTTCCTCCCCCCAACATGTCATCACTTTTCCCTGCTACCTCTCCCTTCCTCTACAAACCTTTTCACACTTCATCTTACTTTCTCTCACTTCCCCTACTTCTCCGCCTCTGCTCACCCTCGCTTCCTTACTACCCCTCACACCACTTTCTCACACTCCCCCTACTTCTCCACCCCTCACTTGTTCTAATTTTCCTCAGTTCAGTTCCCCTCACTTTCCATACCCCCCTCTAGATTCCCCTCTCAATACGCTTCACTTTCTAATTCAATTCCCCTTCCATTCCCCAACTTAATCCTCCTCTACTTCCCCTGTCCTTACTTCTTCTACCTTTCCCAATCACCCCTTCTCACACAGTAATTACTTCCCCTCCTCTAACTTCCCCTACATCCTCCACCCTAACATCTCCTACTTCCTTCTCTTCTCACTTCCTCAGCTTTCACTCCTTTTCCCTACTGTTAAATAATCAAGAATGGTGTATATCAACAAAAAGAACACATTTTTCAATCAACTTTTTCCTTCCACAGTCTAAATATTCAAAGACATTCATAAATATTAATATTTTCGAATAAGCTCATTTGTGTTGCAGTTGTTATTTTGCATTATTATTCGACTGTAATATCTTTTCAATCATGGTTAGCTTTTTGTGCCATGAAGGAATTTTTTCTTAATTTTTTCTCCTATTTCAAGCTTTGAAGAAAAATTTTGTAGAAAAATTTGTTCTTACTTTCGATTTTCGCCCTGCTTGATTAGTTATGAGAGCAGAAAATTGAATTTATTAATATTTAAGCGAATATTTCCATCACAACACAAGGGAGAAAAAAGTGCTAAAGAACTTGTTTGCAGAACAGAACATTAAATACAAATACATGAAAGTTGAATGGTGGCTCACCATGGCCTAATGTGGGAAAAAATATCCAGGAGGACGGAAAATGCCGCTCGTTAATTAATTAATTAAAATTATTCAATAGGAACAAATTAGAAAAGGAAATTCTCACAAAGTCTTGAAAAAATAATTGTTAAATAAGAACATTGAAAATTGAAAAATTGTAATTAAAAAGTAATCAGTTCCGGAATTAAACGGTTCAAATTTGAATGTTCTTTAGTAAACATTTTCTAAATTAAAATACTTTTATATCATAATTCGTCGGCGAAATTGTCAACCAATTTTAATGAAATTTTGCAGCCGACCTCTGTATCCAAATCTATCAAACTGATTGACATCAAATTGAAATAAGTCTATAGCAACATATTCTCGATATATGAATTGTTTTCAAAATTTGATATACTTAGTGTCAAAAATAGAAATTTAGATATGACATAAATGGTAAAATATTGATAAATGTCCAAGATATCGAAAATGCATTATAAAACTACAGGATTAAAAAATTATTTAATTTCTGGAATCGAAGCGGGCCAAGTAATTTGGAAAAAATAACCATAATAAAATATATTAAGAAACTTCTTTCATGAAGTACGCTTTAAAATTTAAAAAAATGTAAATGTTAAAAAACAGTTTAAACATTATAAATCGCAGCCGGATTGAATGTATAAGCAAATGAATTGTTTCATCGTCCCGAAATTCGGGATTAGTAATCAAATATTTTTAATCAGTTTGGCTAGACGTCCCGAAATAATTTTTAAAGTTTCAGAATCTCTGCAAAAAGCTTTTGAAAATTTATTTGACACCCATTTGTCACCCATTTAATATCACATAAGGTTATTACATTTTTTATATGTTTGATCTGAAATTCCTTCGAATTTGATAAGTTTAAAATTTAAAATTTTTCTTCTGTATTGAAGTAGGATTTTTTTTAATTTTTATAATTTCTTTGAAGGAAGAAAATTCTTTATTTTTGATATTTTTCTTTTGGAATATTGAAACTGCTTGAAAAAAATTCAAAATTTATAGTAGTAGCCTACAACATTGTGCAATTTGAAATCAGAAATCTTCGACACCAAACAAGTTGAAATATAATGCATTTAAAAATACATATAATAATTCTAAAGAATCATAAGAAAGTGTACATTTTAAATTATTTTTGGGTGCTCAAAAAAACTGATATAACAAAATTATACAAGTGGAAATTTGTACCTTTCCTGATTGACTATTTGAAAATTATGAAACTTAGAAACCAATATATTCGAATTTAAGCTTTTGAAGCTAAAAATTGAAATTATTAAATTTGTAAAGGTGATACAAAATTATTATCCTATATCTATTACATATATCATAAAGTATCAAGTGACATTTAAAATGATTGCGTAGATGTTTCTAAGCTAAAATGTGAGAATTCTATGAAAAAATCAATTTCATTTTTACTGTTTCAAATTAGAGAATTTGAAACGGTAAGACTTAAAATTGAATTATACTCAAGGCTTTGAAAATTAAATGCTCTCTTTCTAGAAACTTTTATATTCCAAATGAAAGCATTCTAAAATAAGAATCTTGAATCTAAGTCGTTAAAAATGATTTATTTTAAAATTGTGCATCACGATTTTAAAAATTCAAACACTTTATTCTAAAGTGCAAAATTAATAATTCTAAAAATCACCGATAGGGCCTAAATTATTAACTTAAAAATTACGAATTCAAAACTTAATGAAAGAAATTGAAAAATATTTGTAGGTGAAAGATTTAAAAATTAGGAACTTTGTGAACTAAAGGAATTACAATTTTTATAATTTAATTAAAACACTTAAGCACTTTGTTCAATTCGGAGTTAGCTTTACAAAATATCAAGATCACACGTAGCTTTTGGTTCTGACTGAAAAGTTTCTAAATAAAGTACATTCAAAAAAAAGTTGTACTCTCCTGAAATTTGCAATACTTTGCAGATAAGAAAACTTTCAAGATTCAACGTCTTCAATTCAAAAAGCAGTTAAACTTTCTTACTCTTAAAACTTAGGTCCTCTGGAATAGAAGGATGCTAACTTTGATGTTTCCTAAAAGAAAACTGTAAACAATATAGGGAAGAACAATAAAATAGTTGTCACTTTATATGAAAAAATTATATCAATTCATATATTAACTTTATCACCTAACACAAAACTTTTTTCTAATAATGTGTCATTATTATTTATTACTTATTATTTACTATTATATGTATAATAATTTACGATTCATTCATTCTGTCCGAATTAAAGCTTCTGTTTCGCTCGCTTTTCGCGTGTTTTTTGTCTTGTGACTTTTTCTATCATGTCAATGTGACAATATATTAGTATTTGGTATTTCAGGTTGAGTGAAATAAATCTTTTTAATAACTTGAAAAAAAAAAAGGATTTTTTACGATAACCAAACTAGATGAATTTTTATACAAGCAGAATAATTGTCTAATAACTGCGATGAATTTTTAACGACATAGTTCAATTTTCAACTAAAAAGGGAAAATTTTCAACTAAAAAAAAACGAATTAATTTCCAGCAAACAAAATCGAATTTTCAACAAAGTAGTTAAATTGTTAACTAGAGAAATGAATTTACAAACAAAAGGAATTATATTCTACCAAAAAAGACGAATTTTCAACAAAATATATAAATACTCAACCACATAGTTGAACTTTTAACTAAAAATGGAATAGTGGAATTTTTCTCTATAAATCATTTTCAACAAAAAAAAAACGATGTTTTAACAAAATATTTAAATTTGAAACAAAGCCAATAAATTTTTAATCAAAAAGATGAATTTTTAATTTTTTTGAATTTTCTTGCAACCAAAAATAAGAATGTTTAACAAAATAGTTAAATTTTTAACCAAAAATGGTAGAGATAAAAAATTTATTTCCAATCAAAATTTTTTTCAACAAAATCGGTTTATTTTCAAACATTTTCAAACAAGGAGAAAAAGTTCTATCTAAAAAGACTAATTTTCAACAAAATGCGTCCATTTTCAACCACATAATTGAATATTCAACTAAAAAAGATAAAGTCTTGAAAACTCCTAGATTAAAAAAAAATTGGAAATCTTTTCTTTAAAAATGTACATATTGTTTTAAATGTGTTCAAATATTTTTTGATTTTAAATTGTTTTTGTATTTTTTTATACTCCTAAATATCTCTTAAACTTGTTTGAATTTTTTCTAAAATTTTTTAATCTTCCAAAATTTAAAAATGTTGCTTTAAACTCTTCTAAATTCTTTTGCCAGATTTTATTATTATTATTTGAGAAGGTATTTTTAAGTTTTAGAAGTTTTAAAAAGTTTCAAAAATAATTTTAGATTTGAAAAGATTTCAATAAATTTGAAACTGAATATAGATTGTTTAAGATTTTGAAATAAAATTTCCAAACTTTTTAGGAATATTAAAAGTTTGTAAAATATTACTTTTTTCTCAAGCTTTCAGGAAGAATTGTCATCTATTTTTCATTTTTTTTAATTGACTACAATATTTGAAAAATACGAAATAAATGAAAATTCTTCTTGAAAGCTTGAGAAAAAAGTAATATTTTAAAAACTTTTAATATTCCTAAAAAGTTTCGAAATTTTATTTCAAAATCTTAAACAATCTATATTCAGTTTTAAATTTATTGAAACCTCTTCAAATCTAAAATTATTTTTGAAACTTTTTAAAACTTCTGAAACTTTGAAATATCTTTTAGAATAATAATTTAGATTTCCTGAATTAAAAAAAAAAAATTTACAGTATAGCAGCAAAATGTTAAGAATATAATCATTTCCGAATATTAAAAAAACATTCAGAAATAAATTATATCATCAAATAAAATTACAAACCTATTTGGAAATTTTTAATTACTAAATTGATGGTGCAGAAGATCTTTAATCTTCAGTAATATAGATGAAGACATATAACCTAATTTAATATAGTTAGAAGGTCATGAATAGAATCTGAGAATTTCGATATACCTATTTTTTTGGTAGGATATTTTGTATTCTGAAAACAAAAACACGTTATCTTTATTTTACATTTTTGTTTTTAAAAGGTTTTAAAGTTAAAAAAAAAACTTTTTCCGTCGATTATTAAGTGTAATTTATTTCTTCATAACTTTAAAATATTGCGTAAATAAAAAAGAATTTTTTTTCTGCTCGAGAATAAATCAAACAACCGATGTTCTATTATATTTTATTTGTTAATAAGTTTATATCTTTCGAAAAAATGTTTAAAGACTAAATATTTGAAAATGTGTACGTTTTAATTTTTAAATGACTTATGTTTTTAATATTAGGAATGAAAAACACAGGGAGGTCAACGCGCGCTTTGCGTACGTGCATTTATTGCTAATCATATAGATAATTATTTTAATAATTTGAAAATACACTATGGGTTGGGTTTGAATCAACAACCTTCTCATTATATGTAATCAATAAAAATGAAACTTAATCTAAAAATTAATAAACCGGCCTTGGTGGCGTAGTTGGTAGCGGACCTCACATGTAATGAGAAGGTTGTTGGTTCAAACCCAACCCACAGTGAATTTTGGAAAACTTACTTTCTCTTGATTTTTAGTTAATTCGCGAAACAAAAAAATCTATTTTCGATCAAGTAGAACCTTACTCATCAGCGGAACTAATAAATAAAATTAAACATCGACATACTGGTGAAGGCCTCAAGAAATCTATCATCGAAATTAGTAATTTTTATTAATAAGACCGCTTTCACTTTAATAGTGAAATAAACAAGTTTAATTATACAATTTTTTCAATACTGAAACCGACTGACTTTATTAAGTTAAATATTTGCTGATCCACTTCTTCCGTTTCAGTGAGATTGGTACATTTCAGCGAGCTTGTAACATTTTTAAAAAAGAATTTTACTTCATTTAAAAATTGAGTTGATCAGTTCTGCACCTTCTCAATAAAATAAACTGTATCTATTTTGAGATACGATACAAACTGGTTTGTAAAAAAACGCTGGACGCGTATTACATTATATCGACTGGAAAACGGATTGAAAGGTTGTAACCACCCCACGCAATTTATTTGATAATTTCACTCTCCAACGAGCAACATCTGAACAGAGAAATATTGGCTTGACAAAACGTTTTCCGTTGTCCAAATATAGAGGAAAAACGTTTTCGCAGCGAAACCTCATAAACCCACACAATTTTTTCTACTTTTCGATTATATACTTTTATTATATTTGCCTATTCCGAAGTCGATACGGAAAATGCTTTTTCTCTGAAAATTCCAATATGTACTTTACTTTACTAATTTGTGTGGAAGGATATTTCGCAGCAATACTAGCGATTCTAATCGTAATTGACATAATCGTTAACGAGTTAGGAAAGTCGAGTAAAAATATAAAATAATTGGCAGTGTACAAAAGGAAATGTGATATATCTTTAAAATCAAACCATTCTTAAATCGATATTTATTTAGGTAAATGAATCTTTTGAAACAAAATAATAATACAAATTAAAATATGTAAATTTGCATGGTATAAAGTTGGATGTCTTAAATTTTTATTTCAATCGCAGTTTGTAATTTAAAATGTTTGAAGCTGAGAACTACCAAATGGCACCTTGTACTTTCTCAAATTTCCTCATTTTAATGACATAAGCTTATATTTAATGATATTTTAATTATATATAAATTGGGCTGTTCCAAATTTGAACCGTTCAAAATTGATCAATTTCAATTCGAAGATCAGTGGAATTGATTAATCTCCATTAATTTGAATTATATCTAATTTCCAGTTCACAATTCATCAGTTTAAATTACAAATTAAATAACCTCAAGTGCGTTTGAATGGAATTTCAAGGCTTTGATTTTTGTATAGTATATAAAATTAATAGTTATAAAAATTTTTTATATTCAATTGTATCAATTATCTAAACAATTTCCGACAAAAAAATACTAACGTAACTTACTACTGCTCAAATATTGTAAACATTATTCAAAATATAATGATTTTTTAACAGTAATTCTAGAAGAGGAAACTAACATGACTTAAAAGAAAATTCTTTAATATGGTACATCTTCTTTTAGACCTAATGTTTTTTGTTCAAAATCCCCCTTTTCCGGTAAAAAATGTTAACATAACCTAAAACTGTTCAAAAACTGTAAATCTTCTTTAAAATCTATACCGTCTTCCGGTATATAATAATAGCATAACCAAAACCAAATTTTTTCGAGAAACACTAACCCAATCCGAAATTGTTAAAGCTTATGAATTTCATTATTTTGAACAAAAATCATTGGGTATTTATTTAGAGATACAAATTTCAGGTGAAAAAACCAACATAACCTAAAGTTGTTGAAAAATTGTAAATATTCCTTGAACTCTGAAAATTTTTTATTAGAAATACCAATGATTTCCGACTAAAAACAATAACATAACAGAAATTTTTTTAGAATTGTAAATCTTTTTAATATTATAAAGATTTTTTCTTGAATAACCGATTTTCTGTAAAAAAATGCTAACATAACCTGGAACTGGTTAAAAAATACAAATCTTGTTCAAAATATAATGATTATGGTTTTAAAATACCATTATTTGGTGTAAAGCGCTAACATAACCTACAATTGTAAAAAATTTGTGAATCTTCTTTAAAACTTTTTTTTTATTAAAAATACCAATTTACGACGAAAAGCAATAACATAATCATAAATTGTTGAAAAATTCTCAAAATTGTCCAAATTATAATAATTTTCGTTTTGAAATACCAATTTTTGGCGTCAAGCGCTAACGTAACCTCACATTGTTCCAATCTGTGAACATTTGAAATCTAAAGATTTTTTTTAAACCCTGAACGGTGAAAAACTCTAAGAAGCGAAAAAAGTAAATTGTTCAAAAATGTTTAATCTTAGAAATCTAACAATTTCTGATTAAAAATACCCATTTCCAAAGCAAAAGGTAAAGATCACCTAAAATTGTTAAAAACTGCGAATCTTGAAGATCATTTTTATTTAAGAATGTCAAATTTTGACATAAATTTTCAACCTAACCTAAAATTGTTAAAAATTATTAATTGTCCTTGAAATTAAATGCTCTTTTATTCGAAATTTTAATTTGTAACGGAAAGCACTAACCCACTATGAAATAGTTAAAGCTTATGAATTTCATTATTTTAAACAAAAATCATTGGAAAATTGTAAATATTCTTTGAAGTCCAATAATTTTTTATGAAAAATATCAATATTTACCAAAGAAAAACATTAACATAACAGAAAACTGTTCAGAATTGATAATCTTCTTCGAAATCTAATAATTTTTCATTCAAATTGACCGATTTTCTGTGAAAAATGTTAATATAAGATGAAATTGTTGAAAAAATACAAAACTTGTTCAAAATATAATGATTATGGTTTTAAAATACCATTATTTGGTGTAAAGCGCTAACAATACCTACAATTGTTAAAAATTTGTGAATCTTCTTTGAAACTTTTTTCTTTATCAAAAATACCAATTTACGACGAAAAGCAATAACATAATCATAAATTGTTGAAAAATTCTCAAACTTGTCCAAATTATAATAATTTTCGTTTTGAAATACGAATCTTTGGCGTCAAACGCTAACGTAACCTCAAATTGTTCCAATCTATGAACGTTTAACATCTAAAGATTTTTTTTTAAAACGCTAAGAAGTGAAAAAAGTAAATTGTTCCAAAATTTTTAATCTTTGAAATCTAACCATTTCTGATTAAAAATACCCATTTTCAAAGCAAAAGGCGAACATCACCTAAAATGGTTAAAAATGGCGAATTGTTGAAGACCATTTTTATTTAAGAATCTCAAATTTCGACATAAATTTCCAACATAACCTAAAATTGTTAAAAAATTATTAATTTTCCTTGAAATTTAATACTGTTTTATTCGAAATTGTAATTTGTAACGGAAAACACTAACTCAATATGAAATAGTTCAAGCTTATGAATTTCATTATTTTAAACAAAAATCATTGGAAAATCGTAAATATTCTTTGAAGTCTAATGATTTTTCATTCAAATTGACCGATTTTCTGTGAAAAATGTTAATATCAGATAAAATTGTTGAAAAAAATGTAAATTTTGTTCAAACTATAATGATTATTGTTTGAAAATACCATGATTTGGTGTAAAACACTAACATAACCTATAATTGTTTGAATTTTTTAGTCTTCTCACATACCTTTCCCTTGATTAAAAATACCAATTTACGAGCAAAAACCCCTGACATAATCCAAATTGATTAAAGATTCTAAATCTTATTTATATTTTAATGATTTTTGTTTTAAAATGCCAAACTTTGTTTAAAGCGCCAACATAACCTAAAATATCTAAAAGTTGTGAATCTTCTTTGAAATATAATTTTTTTTATTGAATATGCCAATTTACAACGAAAAACTGAATGCTAATTTCCAGTGTAAAAGACAAACACAACCGTACCTTACCACAACCTTCGAAAAATTATGATTATATATTTAAATTATTTAAAAAAATCTAATTCACAGCAAAATTACTAGCGCAAAATATGTATAATATCAACAATAATTTATTAGATAATTCGCAAGTTTTTATTTAGCCGCCCCAGCCTATTTAAAAAGTACAAACGTTTCTGAATTCGTATGAGGTTTTCCATGATTTTCCTTATTAAAATGGATCATTTGTAAGTTTGATAATCAAAATTTCAAATTTTATAAATAAAACGAATTCAAGAAATAAAAAGCCTATCAATTATTTAGCAACAAAAATTGCGAGATTTCCAATAGGTATCCTTTTATCACTTTTTTAAAGAAGATATTTTTGATAAAAATGTATATTTTTACATGCATCAATCTTAGTATAACGCATGAAAGCGGCTTTGCGTTGTTCAAACTGCTGCGAGATTATATATGTTTTATTAAATGAAAATTAGATACAAAACTTCAATTTACTTATAAAGTCAGAAAGCACTTTTTCGCCACGAATTACCTCAGTACAACACAATTAAAACTTTTAGTATCAAATTTGCATCTATTTTCTTCGAATTAAAACTAGAAGAGCTCTACAAAATTTACGGAAAAGATCCAGCTAGAGGCAAGTGTCAGTGTCAAAAATTCTGAAAACTAGGGATTAAAAAGTTTATCAAATAAATTTTGTCAGAAATTTTTGATTCTACATAAAGTTGTCGTTTCATTTACACAAGTGTTTAGATTCTTAAATTGTGAACTTCATGTTTATTTATATTTATTTGTAATTTGAAAATTAGGTGCTATTCGAGGTTAACTAGAATTTTTTTACTAATTATTAGTAAATTATTTACCAAGGAAATAAAAATAAACACGGTACAAATTATTTAATCACTTCTCACTAATTCAGATTTAGAGAATTATACTTCACTATTTATATTTCCTTTATACAATATCACTATCTCTTAAATTGAATGATGAATAATGTATTATGCGGAAAATATTTCTTCTTTGAAGGCTAACTAATTATTCAGAAATCAAAAAGTAAAAATTCTCCTCTAAAATAGAATTTGCGTTATTCAAAGTAAGTGCACTAGGGATGGCTTTCCAATTAAGAATGGCAGAAGCTCGCGACAAGCTGGTTGGTAAATAATATCGGAAAATGCAAATCAAATATTTGCCGAGACGCTTTTTTCACAAGTGCGACTGGGTCCTTCTACTTAATTAACAGTTTTTTTATATTTATTTGCAGTCCAAGCACATTGTTTTTCGTTTTTAGAGGACGAATTCTAAAGAGCTGTGCTGTCCATCATAATTCTGCTCGTCGAAAAATATCTGGCAATGCAAATACAACATATCCTTGAATATATTTCAGCCTCGACGCCTGATCTAAATGCACCTTTTTATTCGGTATTGAAGCTGTGGAAGAGTTTCTCTTGGGAATCATATGTCGAATTGCATTCGCACCCACAAAATAGACCCAGAGGGGTTTTCTATAGGATAATATAAGTAAAAAAATCATGTAGGAAGAAAAAGACGATGGGGCTCGTTTTACGATTATGGCGTCGTTTCATACTCGTATCTTTGGGATCTGAATCCCATCCGAAAGTGGATTTATCTGAGACAAATTCCATTTCACATCCGGCAGAATTTCACGAAGAGTCTAGGTCACGATTTTAGAATGATTTTTTATTTGAATATATATCCAGGTTTGAGATTGTCAAACAATAAGAACATTTTTGGTAAAGGTTTGATTTTGATCCATACTTGGACCCAGAGTAAAAATGTGAATCAGTTTCAGAAAATGCTAAAACCTAGCCCATCATCAAAAAGAGTATACTTGCAAGTAATTTTGAGCATTAAAAATAATAAAAAATGTTGTGGACTAATTATATTGGGCCACAACCCTAATGTGGGCCCAAGTGATATAATTTTATACTGATCAGTAAACAATTTCAAATAATATTTTTTTTCCTACTGCCTATAAAATCAATGATTTGTTTTCAATCTTTAGTCATATTTATTTTAATTCAAGATTGAAAATTTCAATTCGTGAAAACTTATCTGGTTACGATTTTTATCACAAGTTGCAACATTTTGACAAAATTTACTTCAAATTATTAACACTGATTGTGTAAAAAATTAGAGGAAACAAGATTCCAAAAGTATGTAAATATTGTGGACAGCTTGAGGATAGGACAAAACACGCTATTTTTCACAATTTCTGAATCGTTATGAATCTTTGCGGAATCCTTTTGCGATATCTTGCTGAATTTTCTACCAAATAATTGAATCAAAAAGATGGATTTTCAACCAAGGAGGTGAATGTTCTCCTATAAAAAAACGAATTTTTGACAAAATGAATCAGTTTTGAACTAAATATTTAGTTGAATTTTCAAGCTAAAAAGGCGATATTTCTACAAAACAGTTAAATTTTTAATAAAATAATTACATTTTCAAACGAAAAAGATAAATTTTTAACAAAAAAAATTAATTTCTAAGAAAAAATAAATTTTTTTTAAAAATGCATGAATTTTTAACCAAATACTTAAATTGTCAACCAAGAAAATTATTTTCCTACCAAAATAGACAAATTTTCAACCAGTTCATTAATGTTGCAAATAAATATTTGCAGTTTATGAATAAAAAGATCAATTTATGACAAAAAATTTAATAGTTAAATTTCAATTTAAAAAAATTAATTTTCAATAAATAAAGCAAATTCTCTATAAAGTAGTTGAATTTTATATCAAATTCTTAAATTTCCAAGACAAAATGACGAATATTCTTTATAAAACAGTTGAATTTTCAACCTAAAAATATGAAGTTTCAACACAGTTGAATTTTTGACTCGCAAATATGAAATTTTAACAAAAAGTTGATTTTCAACCAAATAGTTAAATATTCAGTTAAAAAAATTAATTTTCTCACAAAAAAGGGAGGTTTCAACAAAGAAGTTTGATTTTCAACCAAAGAGATGAATCTTATACTAAGATTATAAATCTTACACAAAAAATGCATTTTTAAGAAAGTAGTTCCACTTTCAACCAAAGAGTTGAATTTTAAACATAAAAAGGTAAATTTCTACGAAAAATATAATATTTGATATTTCAACAAAAAATTATTTTCACTTTTAATGAAAAATAATTGAATTTAACAAAAAAAGACCACTTTTCGACAGTGTGAATTGAATCCTTAACTAAAACAGATTAATTTTCAATATAACAGTTGCATTTTCAGTCAAAACAATTGATTTTCTACCGAAAAAGATGAATTTTCAACAAAATGCATAATTTTCAACTCAGTATTTGAATTTGCCATAAAGAAGATTAATTTGCTACGAAAAAAAACAAATTTTGAACCGAATAATTGAATTTTTAGGCTAAAAAAGGTCAGCTTTTAGCCAAAAATGGAATAGGTAAGTTTTCATAGAAAAAAATAATTTTCAATTTAAAAAAGTGAATTTTTTCACAAAATATTTGAATTTTTCACCAAATAGTTGATTTTTCAACCAAATAGTTGATTTTTCTATCAACTTGTTGAATTTTCAATCCCAAAGAACGAATTTTCGATAACAAAATTTTATTTTATACCCGGAAATATCAATTTTTAACAAAAAAATACATTTTCTACCAAATAATTGAATTTGCTACCAAATTGTGGAATTTTTAAGCGAATAATTGAATTTTTAGGCTAAAAAAGGTCAGTCTTTAGCCAAAAATGGAATAGGTAAATTTTCATAGAAAAAAATTATTTTCAATTTAAAAAAGTGAATTTTTTCACAAAATATTTTAATTTATAACCAAATAGTTGATTTTTCTATCAACTTGTTGTATTTTCAATCCCAAAGGACGAATTTTCGATAACAAAATTAAATTTTCTACCCGGAAATATAAATTTTTAACAAAAAAATACATTTTCTACCAAATAGTTGAATTTTTAAGCGAATAATTGAATTTTTAGGCTAAAAAAGGTCAGTTTTTAGCCAAAAATGGAATAAGTAAGTTTTCATAGAAAAAAATAATTTTCAACTTAAAAAAGTGAATTTTTCTACAAAATATTTGAATTTTTCACCAAATAGTTGATTTTTTAATCAAATAGTTGATTTTTCTATCAACTTGTTGAATTTTCAATCCCAAAGGGCGAATTTTCGATAACAAAATTTTATTTTCGACCCGGAAATATCAATTTTTAAGAAAAAAATACATTTTCTACCAAATAATTGAATTTGCTATAAAATTGCTGAATTTTCAAGCGAATAATTGAATTTTCAGGCTGAAAAAGGTGAGTTTTTAGCCAAAAATGGAATAGGTAAATTTTCATAGAAAAAAATAATTTTCAATTTAAAAAAGTGAGTTTTTTTACAAAATATTTGAATTTTTCACCAAATAGTTAATTTTTCAACCAAATAGTTGATTTTTCTGTCAACTTGTTGTATTTTCAATCCCAAGGGATGAATTTTCGACAACAAAATTTAATTTTCAACACGGAAATATCAATTTTTAAGCCAAAAAGACGATTTTTCTGGCCAAAAAGTTCAATTTTCGGCCAAGCAGTTCAATTTCCCACTAAAATCATGAATCTTCGACACGAAAAATGAATTTTCAATAAAGAAGTTTAACTTTTAACCAGAATGAGTTTAATTTTTAATCTGAAAATATAAATTTTCAACGAAGAATGTACCCCACGTAAGACAGCATAGAAAAATGGTTGCACAGCCCCAAATATGCATGTGCCTTCAGGTTTCTTATGAATGTAAAGACTATAATTGAAAAATACACATAAAGTGGAATTTATCGTTTCCCATAAATTCGTTGGAAAAAATTCACAATCGCCCCCACCGAAAAATTTTCTGGATCCGCCCTTGGCTGCAACTTGCAAAAATTTAGATTCAAAATTTCACTTCTTAGTTTAACCAACAATTTTACAAAATTCGGTTTTATTATCCCAGGCGAAAATATTATATATAGTTTATATATAGTGTGAAGTATTATATATAATATTCATTTGTTTCATATGAAAAATGTATGAAAGAAATTAATATTATATATAATACTTCACACTATATATAATAATATTTCCGCCTGGGATATCAATTTACGGTAAAAACCATATAGTGATCGACATTTGGACCCCTAATCCGGATTAGTTTCTCCAGCCTAACGTGTTAAACATTATGGGACCTATAATATAATTTTTGATTTCAAACACATTGATTCATTTATTCATTAATGTGGGCCACCCGAGGGGCCATCCAGATAAGGAAGAACATTTCTTTGATGCCTGTGAAGAGGCAAATTGCTCATAAAATGAGGACAAAAAAAACCACCATAGTGAATACCCCAAAAGTATACTTTGAGGCGGGATTTCGATCCTTAAGATAAATTATGCATCATAATTTCCATTATAGTGAATATTTTCTTTTGTTTCAGCTTATGGAAACTTGGGTAGTGTGCTTAGTGCTCAAGGAAGAGTTGCTGAAGCTGAGGAAGCTTTCGTACACGCTCTTCGATATCGACCAAATATGGCCGACGTCCACTATAATCTGTGAGTACCAGCTTCTTCTTTTCCCATCACGTAACCTTATCCTCCATATGGTGAAGCTAAAAAGCTCATCATAAGTATCGACTCCGAACCTCAAATGACGGCAGCATCTTATATGAAAAGAGCTTTTGAACTTACCATAATAATCGAACTTTCATGAAGCTTTACAGATTCCAGTCTATATTCTTCATCGTAGAACCGACTTTGATAATGATTTTTCATAAATGAACAATTTTTCTGAACTTCTGAATTGAGTATGGTTTCCGAATCCTTTTCTTGAAAAGTTTTAGCCACGAGATCTCGCATACATTGTGTCGTAAATATGGTTGCGACGCTGAGTGGATATGACTTTTTGCGGCTACTTTCAGTTTGTGTATTTATATTAATAAAGATTAGCAATTCAGAGGAAGATAAATTCAAAAAATTATATTGTTTACACTGTTTGAATGAATGAATATCGATTAGTAGCTTCTAAGAGTAAGTAAAAGTTCTACTGGTAGAAGCTACTAATGCATACTTTTACAGATTAGGAATTTCCTGCACTATGAACTTTGTACATTAAAATTTTCAAATAATTCATTTTCTTCATTGATGAAATTTAATTCTGAATGATAATAAATCAGTGGCCTTTATCAGTAGAGGAATTTGTTTATTTTTAACGAATCATAGACGAGTTTCGAACCAGATGTATTTTCTTATAAAGATGCAAGTATAAAATCAGTGCAAAATAATTGTCTGAAAAAAAATATATATAATTGGTAACCGAAAATATTTATTTTCTTAGATATTTAATCTTCACTGATTGTATATTTGCATCTTGATAAAAAACTATACCTAGTTCGAAACATGTCGATGTTTTGTTATTAATAAACTAACATCTCTAATGGTAAATGCCTCAAATTTATTATTATCTAATAATCAGGGAAGTGATAATATTGTATAATTTATTTCTAAATGTTTCTAAACATTATTGATAAACGATAAAACTTTTTATTGTAAATGTTTAATTAATATTGGAAAATAATTCCGTTTTTAACATTTTGGTGTCACACTACAATTAGTAAACTTTTTCGTACTTTTAAAGAGATGAGAAACATTAAATTACAGACAAAAACTTATAATATCTAAATTTACGACGTATTATAGTTTTCTTGAGAATTCCGAAAGGTTTGAGAGAACAAAATAAATTTCTTAAGATTCCTGGAAAAATTGACGAGGATATTTTATTTTCAAAACCGAATTTGAAGAGAAAATTACAAAATATTTCGAAACATTTGAAATGATTTCCTAAAATTTTGTGAAAGAATTTTCAATTTTGCAAAATTAAGAAATTTTAGACAAATTCAAATAAGATATTCAGAAGTTTTGAAAAGATTCGACAATTATTTTAAATTTGAAAGGATTGGAAGGTTTTAAGAGAATAAAGATTTCTTCTTGAGATTCATAGAGAAATCTGAAATGATTTTTTATTTTAACCCTTTAACGACCACTGTTGCAGCTGTGCAACGTTCACTATTTTCAATTTTCCTGATTTTCAGGTAACAAACTTAGAATTCTGCAAAATAAATACGTGCATTAGATTGAAGTGGACTATTCCGCATCTCATGAGGTGGTTATGAGTTATCGCACACTCAATAGAACCTAAGAAAATTATAAATATTGAAATTTTGTTGTGTGCAAAAATCGATCAAAAAATTACCTTACATTATTCCTGAATTTTTTCAGAATTTTTATTCAACGGGAACAAGGCTTGGTCGTTAAAGAGTTAAAACCGAAATTTTAAGAGAAATAGAAGAGAATAGAAAAAAATAAAATCTAGAACATTTTGAAGCAAATTCGTTAACTTAAAAAAATTTTAGGAATTATGAAAATCATTTTTTGATTCATGAAGATTAGAAAGAAAGTTAGAAGCTAAAATTCCTGGGAAATTTCCAATGAGTTCTTATTTTGAACTCAATTTTGAGAGAAATATGGAAAAAACTTACAACAATTCAAATAATTTTCTTAAATTTCAAAAAAGAGTATAGAAGATTTGGAAGCGAAAATTCTCAATTTATAACATGTTGAGATATTTTTGGAATTTGTTTCCTAGATTCTACCATACAATTAAGAAAAGAATAGTAAAATTCAGATAAAGATTATCAAAAATTATTCAAATATGATAAATAATGGGGCAGAATTTAGGGTAGAATTTAGGGACAAAGTCCTTTGAAACATCTGAACAATTTAGTAAAATACTGTGAAAACTTATCTTTAAAATGAGCTCAAGGACTTGAGAAACCAATAATTATTTCTATAGTTATTCAAATTTTTCGAAAACATCTCAATTTGACGTTTTTTTCCAATACCTTTTTATGAAATTGACATTTTGCCTTCAACTTAAGCTCATTAGACGCAGAATATTATTGACTTCCGCGCTATTATGACGCAAAAATTTGAAAGGTGATATTATAAAAATTAGGGCACTTTAACAATAGTTCAAAAAACAGGCGTGTTGATAGTTCCGGATGGTAACGGAAAATTTTATTATAATTTTAAAAATTATATAAAAATTTCTTTGAGGGTGAATTTTCTTGAAAATTACACTCTAATAAAAAAAAAAAAATTATAATTAAGTAACTATGCGAATATTCTTCAAAAAACTGTACGACTTGATGGACACATTATATAAGGGCAACAACATTTAATGAAAACCTCTGTACTGTTGCGCAAAAAATAGACAAAAATACCAACAAAGATTACAGTTGAAGAATTCTTTTGACAAATTGTATAGCGAAGTACATTTGATGAAAACATTTTCATATAATTTTTTAATAAGAAATTTCAGTTTGAAAAACTGTAAAGTTTTATTTAAAAATAAAATGTGCTGAATAATAATTTTTGAAAAATTCCAATGTAGTGAAAATAAAGAAATCATCAGAATCCTCATAATTAAAGAATTCTTCAAATATTCTTTGAAAACTTATTTAGCGACGTACATTTCATGAAAACATTTTTCTTAAATTTTTAGTCTAAGAAGCTTATTAAAAAAATTGTTTTTTTTTCAAATAAATAAATAAATTAACAAATATATATATATATATATATATATATATATATATATATATATATATATATACATTCAACTTTTTTCATATTGAAAATGTTTTTAAATTTATTTGAAGTAACGTGATACGCTTATTAGTAACATTTTGATAATTTGTGAGAAATCTTGTAATATAAATTTGAGAATTAAAATATAGTCAGGGCAAATATAAAAACGTTTATCGTCTTAAATCATATATGAAATATTGGGTGAAGTTGCAATACGTAATGTAGTGTGTTTAAGCCTTCAAAGGTGCACATGGGTTCCCCGTGAAGCATGTTACTCGTGGCTTATGAGAATCATGACATTTACGATCAGTGCGTCTCATGATGAAGACTATAAACCGTATCTAGGTTCCTATGAAGGAGCTTAAACATAATTCAGTATCTTTCAGCTCCAGCCATAACCAAAGTAACTGGAACATTACCTCAACCAAGAAAAATCATTTACTTTACAATAAAAAATATAAAAAAATTCCTATTTACAAAAGCTCACTAATAATACTCAAGATTATTATTATTATTATTATTATACCATTAAGCCATTTCCCTTTCGGGGTGGGCGTGACTTGCTCGGTTGGAGAATAGTAGTGTGTATATGGGTATATAGGTATATGGTAGGTAGGAATATAGGTATGAGGTAGAAATCCTTTCTGTTACGTACCCGGCAAAATCCAAACCAATTTTGTCTGATACCAACAATTAGGAGAGCGAAGTGAGGAGGTCGATATTTACACAAGAAAAACTAGGGTTTCTATTATAACAGATTTTTGGTTCAAAGAGAGCTGCGACAAAAATCAATGGCTTTTCATGTACTTTCACTCTGTAAAGCCCCAGTCGAATCGGCGATGCACATCTCGCGACCTCTACTTGTGAGTGGGTTTTCCCGGCCGAATTGATCTGAATCAATGCCATGAAGAAATTTGGTAATGTGGAATGGAAAAAATTGAACCTTTCTTTAAAAGAAACCCAAATTATGAGTTGTTGTAGAAACTTTCTGTACAGTATCATATTTTGCCACGAGTAACTACAAAGATTTTTCAAGTTAATGATGCACCTTTTGCGTTAAAATGCAGATTTAAAGGCATTGCACTGGGAAAAATTTAATAAAGGAACTAAAATTATATCAATTAGTCATTAGACTTTTACCGACTGCAGATTTTTTTTATGTCGCAATCTATCGGTGATTAGAGATCTAAAAACGAACTCTAAAAAAAATTGTATTGAAGTCTCATTTATGAAGGATGCCAACTGTTACCTAAACCGCAACATTGTCCAACCCCCTATTGTTTGGGTGAATTGGTCACTCTAGTTAGGTCAATTAGGTTAATTCAAACAATTCGCGAATAGATTGCTGTATTTGCCTGCGCATCCACATTACCAAATTTCTTCGTTGCATTGATTCAGATTAACTCGACCGGGAAAAACCACTTACAACTAAAGGTCGCGAGATGTGCGTCGCCGATTCGACTGGGGCTTTACAGGGTGAAAGTACATGAAAATCCATTAGGTGCATATTGATCGAAATATCGAAAAAAATACACAGTTCATGGATTTTGATGTACTTTTACCCTGTAAAGCCCCAGTTGGATCAGCGACGCACATCTCGCGACCTCTCCTTGTTAGTGGAAAAACTGCCGGAAGGAGTCTCAATTCTTTTAATTACACTAAATTCAATATAAATTTTCCAGATAATCGCGACACGTTAATTTTGGTATTTTACATTCCATCACAATTATTTAAGCACACCACAGTATTTCTAAATTATTCGGCACTCTAAAATATATTAATTAAAGAATAAATGAATATTAACAAATTGTAAACCATATTTCGAACCGTACTCGACAAAAACCAAAAGGTCTCGCGGTCATGATACCCAAGATATTTTGATGAAACTTACTTGTTGATTTGAAATTGAGTCTTAAGCTTACACAAGGTCAAGTTTTTTTCACTTTTCTTGAATGGCTTTTTTTTATCCTAAACAAATTTTAGTAATCTTACATTTTTTATGGAATAGACATTTATTTTTGGATACATAATTTATTTATCTCAAGAAATAATCTTGTTTATGAAGCAAGCCTCTATTTGATATCCAAATTTAATATGTTTATTATCTTTTAATGTTAAATGGTTTATTTTGCAATGAAAAAAATAGGTCTTGTAAACTCATAGTGATGCATTCGAGACGATTTCGAGAACATTTGAGATTTTCTTGCAACATGTTCAGGTGAACTCAAAACTTCATGGAGATCGAGAATCTCGAATAAAAAATTTCGAGATCTCGAGTAGAGAATCGTCTCCCAAGCATCACTACGAACTCATATTCATCTTTATACAAATATTGTTTATTTTTTATACGTAATCAGTCAACATGGTTCCGTTGAGGTGACTTCAACTCAAAGGTGTGAACACGAAGAATGTTTTTCTTGATTTTGTATCTGGAATTTATTACAACTGTTTTTCGATAAAAAACATTTTCGCCGGAGCCGTTTTTTTTTAAGTCTGAAAACAAAGCGAAATACTGGAAAAATTTAAGAAAGCAAAATTGTTCTTTGAAAACATTTCATCAAAAAGATACTATTAGTACTTTTCAATCTAACTTCGTTTTCTGTATAAACTTTATTTTTTGAATTCATCATAAATTTCCTTTTTTCTTTTTGCTTCCTCATAGAGGAAGCTTTGTAATGGTAACATTTTTCACAATTTTCAAATTCATTCAATTAAACCTTCCTCAATTTAAAAATGTTTAATACAATGTTCTAAGCAATCGTCCGGATGTGTGTGTGTGTGTGGATGGCTGCGTGGATGTGTGGATCTCACACTTTTTTGTGAACACGATAACCTGAAAACTGTTGCAGATAAATTGATGAAATTTGAAGAACTTATTTTCACCACAAATATCTTGAAACTGACCAAATGATTTATAAAAATATGTATTGCATTTTTGTTTAGCACTCAATAATATTTTAAAAATCGGTTTTTCATAGTACAACTTTTTTCATTAGCATAATTCAAAGTTGATGCAACAATATAAAAGATTCCTTGGTTCAAGACGAATCGATTGACCTATAATATTAATATATTTCATTAAATAGTAGGGAAGTTATGGTAATTTATATATTTTGAAAATCGGTTTTTCATAGTAAAACTTTTATCATTAACATAATTCTAATTCGATGCAAGAACAGAAAAGATGTGTTGATTCGAGAAGAATTGGTTGACCTAAAATATTCATACATTTTATTGAAGAGTAAGGAAGCTATGGTGATGCATAATATTTTAAAATACGGTTTTTCATAGTAAAACTTTTTTCTTCGACATAATTCAAAGTTGATGCAAGAATATAAAAGACTCCTTGGTTCAAGGCGAATCGATTGAACTAAAATATTAATACAATTTATTAAAGAGTAGGGAAGTTATAGTATTTTATATATTTTTGAAATCGATTTTTATAGTAAAAATTTTCTCATTCTCATAATTTAAAGTTGATGCGAGGATAGAAACGTTGTGTTCATTCAGGATGAATCGATTGAACTATAACATTGACACATTTTATTGAAGAGTAAGGAAGCTATGGTAATGCATGATATTTGAAAACACGGTTCTTCATAGCAAAACTTTTTCCACTGATATAATTCAAAATTGATGCAAGAACGGAAAAGATACCTTGATTCGAGGCAAATCGATTGATCTATAATATTAATACAATAGATTTAAGACTTTCACGATGATCCATTATAATAAATTTAAATTAAAAATTCAAAGATTTTTCGGGTTTCAATCGTGTGCGAAACTATGAATGTTGCCGACGTTTCGTGAACATTGCAGTTCACTTCTTCAGGGCTGACCTGAAACTGAAGTTTCAGGTCATGTTGTTCTCAGGTATGTATTCTCTACGATGCCTGTGATTGGCCAGAGTGCCCCTGGTGTGGGCTGGTTGAACTTGATTGGCCAATCAAGTCTTTTTTAAAAAAGTAAGTCAACGTGTAAAAGAACATGAGAGTAAAGTCAGGCTAAAACATTTCACGCAATCAGCAGTAGCTGAGCATCATATTGAAACAGGACATAGCATTTTATTTGAAAAAACAACCGTAATCGCAAAAACGTACAATAAATTTCCAAGAAAACATAGAGAAGCAATCGAAATCTTAAAACACCCTAATAACATCAATAGGGACAATGGATATAATACCAATCCGATTTGGCTTTCCGTCCTCCCGGGTTTTTAAAAAAGACTTGATTGGCCAATCAAGTTCAACCAGCCCACACCAGGGGCACTCTGGCCAATCACAGGCATCGTAGAGAATACATACCTGAGAACAACATGACCTGAAACTTCAGTTTCAGGTCAGCCCTGAAGAAGTGAACTGCAATGTTCACGAAACGTCGGCAACATTCATAGTTTCGCACACGATTGAAACCCGAAAAATCTTTGAATTTTTAATTTAAATTTATTATAATATTAATACACTTTAATGAAGATTAAGGAAGTTATGCTCATTCATAATATTTGAATCAGCTGTTTCAAACAGAAAAACTTTTTTCATCGACATAATTCAAAGTCGACGCCTGAATAGAATAGAATTTTTGATCAAAAATTTTCAAATATAATAATTCTGACAATTTTGATGAAGAAAACATAAAGCTGGGAAAGGGATAGTGTGCGACAGAACTTTTCCCTTCCCTTTTCCAGCTCGAAAAATTATAATTCCGAATACAAAATTTGATTTGTCTAATTTGTCTTTGTACAACAAAAAAAATTTGTATTATTTTGTATTTTTTGTAAATTTCTATTTTCAAATTGATCAAAATGAAGACTTTGGTTTGTCTATTATTGAAAAGTATAACTAGTGCTTCCTCTATGAGGAAGCAAATAAATTTGCTAACGGGAAGCAAAGTGCTCCTAAAATGAGCACCATATAATTATAAATTCAAACAAAGTGGAAACACTCGAGATCGAATTCACAGCTAGTTTGATATTTTCGACATCATTATTTTAAGTAGAAAATCTAGGAATGTACTGATACTCACATGTTTCTTTAACACTAAAAATTTTCATCGTAATCTGATAACATGTTTAAAATAAGAATATATCTTCAGGCAATTCGAATATGAATATTTATCTGCTCTAGGTATAAAACAGTAAAAAATGAATTTTCACCTCCTGAAATAAAAAAATCTAGTTTTTTAAGAAAACGAAGTGAGATTAAAAATTATCAATAGAGTCTTTTTGTAGGGATTCTCCAAAAAATAAGTTTGCTCTCTTAACTTTCTTCGTATCTCGTTTCGTTCACATCGTTCGCTCCGAACTTTAGAATTGATGGTTTGAAATATATTGAAAAATCTCCTTTCTAGTCCAAAAGTATGATATCAGTCGGAGGAGACCAAGATGGTTTGATAATATGTCCAAAAACAAAATCTGGAAAATCACGTTAATAATTAATTATATTCAAGTTCTATTTAAACCACTTATGCTAACGTATTTTGAAGTGCTAATTTCGAATATGACCATGAAAATATTCTTAAATAACTTTCTTAAGGTTAATTCGAAAAATTAGTTATATAGTTGCCAAAAATAAAATAAAATTAAAATTTTTTATCGGCATTCATAACTTATTTATTAATGAAACGAAATTTGATTAGCATGTTATAATTTTAATATTAATTATAAAAATTTTTACATTCCAGTATTATATTTCTAAGTAATCAACTGTTAAATATTATGACAGCTTAATAATTATTCGGATTTATTAAAATAATTAATTGTAATCTATTAACATATAGCATTAATAAAAACTTCAATGAAGCAATATTTCTTTCTATATAATCCATTCCTTCGTATTTTTCAAGGTTTTCTTATCTCGATCTGCTTTTTCAAACATAACAGACAGTTTTAGTGAAATTTTTTTTGCAATCCTAATCCAAATATAATATTATTTACAAAATTAATAAGAAGGTATATCAAATTTCGTCGATAAATTTCATTCTTAATACAATTCCGTTGGAAAACAGGAAAGAGGAAACAAATAAATTATTAAAAAAACAAAATCTTGATCATTTTTGTCTTTTTTTTTTGGTAAAATACAAATGTTTTTTGATCTCTCCCACTGATATTTTATTTTTGGACTGAAAAGAAGATTGAAATTTAAGAATTTTAAATTAGATTAAAATCAAATTCAAAATCCCATTTAACGTCCAATAATCAAGCCAATGTATAGAATTCCTGAAAATAAAACAAGAATTCAACGATAAAATTTGGACAAACACCACAAAATGCTCCTATTGCAATTCCTAGAAACAAAAAAATTTGTTTCTTTGAACAAAAATAACAAAGAGGAAAGAAAAATGAGAAGGCAACCAACCAAATCCCCTTCCTTCTCTTTTTTATTTCTTTCGTCTTTTTTCATTTTTTCTTCTCATTTTTCTTTCCTCTTTTTTATTTTTGTTCAAAGAAACACATTTTTTTGTGTTTAGTAATTGCAATAGGAGTATTTTGTGGTGATTGTCCAAATTTGATAGTTGAATTCTTGTTTTATTTTCAGGAATTCTATACATTTGTTTAAAAAGAAGATTTTCCGAAAGACTGTACAATTTCATAAGGATTGGGTGTTAATAAAAAATGTGATCATTTTCAGCAATTTGTTTTTCAAGTTTAAAAGTGCAGAATTTATTTTCAATTATTTATTAAAAATCAAAATTGTTACAATTTTTACCATTTTTTCACTATAGTTTACGAACATAGGTTTAATTTCGATTAGGTCTATACTACATAGACACTCGTATCATCATAGCATACAACTTTTACTGTTCACCCGAATCAGAAAAAAAAATATTTGCTTGAAAATAACGAGAAACATGCATTTCTTCGTGATTTTGACTTTTTGCTATTAAATCTATTAAAGCTTTTAAAATTTTCAGGAAGTTATTTTGACACCCACTAAAAATTTTTTAGCTCACCCAGTAACGAAAAAACTAAAATTTTGTATTTTCGATTCGCCCCACAGTGGAGTAAAGTGATATTTTTTGTGTCAAAATTTATTATTTTTGACAGGAATAATATATAGGGATGAATACTTCTAAAGGTTGTAGATGAATTCCTGCAGAATATGGGAAAAATAAAGAGAATGTAAAAAAAACATTTTTGACCTGAAAAATCGATGTGAAAGTTGACAGTTTTTGTATAAAATTTAGATTATCGATTACCATGAGCGCTTAGGTATTAAATCTTATACGTGCTACACATTTCTTGAATATATTTCTTCATCCTGATTTATGGATTATTTTTATGCAAGAAAATTTCATCTTTCATCATATTTAAAGGTTTTTAGCGTCGCTAATTTCGAATCCGAAATGTCAAAATTCAACATGGCGTATCCAATATAGCAGTCAAAATCCTAAAATAAATCCGATATGAGTAATAGTTACTACTTGTGGGGTTTCGTGGTCGCGGATTTCGAATCCAAATTCAAGATGTTAAAATTCAAAATGCGGAATACAATGAGGTGGTCAAATATCCTAACATAAAGCCAAAATGTCTAATAACTACTGCTCAGGGGGTTTTGGAGTTGCGGATTTCGAATATGAAGTCAAAATGTCAAAATTCAAAATATTAGATTCAATATAGTACCCCAAGTAGTTATTATTCGCCATTTCGAATTTTAAAATTTTGACTTGGGATTCGAATAGATGTGTTAGGCCGGTTCTGGACCAATTAGTATAAGTGCGTGTCTGTGTGAAGTAAGCCTGTGTGCGTGTGGCTGTGTGAGGTTGACATCGAGTCCATTCCAGAACATTCCTTGATGACGTCACAGAGTAATATTGCGCAATTGTG
>CAKNYM010052257.1:354802-387055 GCA_932195095.1 Andricus curvator
ACATTTTGACTTCATATTCGAAATCCGCAACTCCGAAAACCCCCAAGCAGTAATTATTAGTCATATCGGGTTTATTTTAGGATTTTGTTCACCATATTAGATTTCCCATTTGGAATTTTGACATTTCGTCTTCGGATACGGAATCAGCGAAACCAAAAACCTTTAATTACGATGAATGGTAAAATTTAATTGCGTAGAAATAATTCAGACCTTAGAGATTTCGAATAGCATTTCCAATCGCTTTTTTCTCCGAACTCTCGATTCCTAGAGTAATTTTCCGGCTGGATTTGGAATCAGCAGGAAAAAATCTATTTAAAAAAATGTGAAGCATGTAGAATTTGATACCCAAGTGCTCATGGTAATCGATAATAAAAATTGTATCCAAAAATCGTCAACTTTGACATACATTTTTCCGGTTAAAAATGTTTTTTTTCACATTCTCTTTATTGATTCCATATTCTGCAGGTAATGAATTTTCACACAAAAAGTATCACTTTAGCCCACTGTGCGCCCCTTTGGATACACCGACATATGGTGTATAAAAAAAGAGTTCTTGAAATTTTACGTGTTTTCTAAAATATACATTATTAATTAATAATAATGAATAATAATTCATTACATTCCTGCACATGACATCACATTTGGTGACTCATGCATAAGCCCTCTATCAAAAGCAGGCAATATATGTTAAATTTGAGGCAAATAGCCAGCAGCAATTTACGTCCCCTGTAGTGGACACAAGAATCTTCAACCCCATGACGTATCTTTTGGGCGGTCATAAACGAGCTTGCGGGCAGGCTGCCTATAAAGCGAATTTCACAGAGTGACAGCTGTGTGAGAATTAGTTTATACCACAATAACTGGACACAACAGAAAGGGTGTAAGAGACTCAAACGAACAGAGTGGGAAAGAAAAAAAGAAAAAAAGGAAAAAGTGAGAAAAAGAGGAATGGAGAAAGAAAGGGTGAAAATGATGGAGAAAGATCGTGTCTAATACAAGTAATGGTTGTATGAGCACGCTGGCCAGTGTTACGTTTTGCTTTCAAGCTCAGGAACTCTATTGCATAAACACGTAATGAACGTTGAATGCAAAATGAGAATGGAAAAAAACGAGCAAGGTGATGGCAAACGGCCAGATTTTCTTCGAAACAATTGAAAAAAGTGGGCCAATTTACTCTTGAATTATTCCTACAAATTTCTTGCTGACTTTCCTAGAATAATCTTTCTTTCTCACATATTTCATACCTCATTGTCATCCACTTTCAGATCATTAAATTTATTTATTACTTTTTCAATTAAAAGATTTTATTAGAGGCGGCTTCATAGTTTGAAAATTTTTAATATTGTGCTAAAATTTTCGGAAGTAGTTCAAAATGTAGAAAAGTTTGAAAAATCAAAATTCTCGAAAGTTCGAATTCCTGAAAGGAAATAAAACTATCAAAAATGTTTATTTCCGTAATTTGAAAATCAAACCTGTTAAATTTTTAAATTCCAGCAAAAAAAATATTTTATTGTTTTTTTCAGTTAGAATAATCTTTTGTTTAACGTAACGTTTAGTCTCAAGTGTACTATTAAATCTTATTTTTTCATGTTTTTGGAAATTCACTATTTCCGGGAAATCGATTATTTCGGGAATTTAAAATCTCGGGAATAAAGATTTCCGTAGTTTTATTTTTTTTCAATAATTTTAAAATTTGAGCGTTTTCATTTCTTGGAAAATTTCTCTTTCGGCAATTATTTTTTCGGCATTTTTCCACATTCGAGACTTTGAAAATTAGGCAGAATTATATAATTCCCATTTTTAACTTAGAATGTAATTGAAAACAGAGTTTAAGTGCTCTGGCTAAAATCAAATTAATACAATGGCTTTATTCAAACAAAATAAAAATTCAGAAACGCTACATAGACATATCCTTATATATTTTGGACCATTTCCTAAAATTTCAGCACAATATTTACATTTTTTTCATTTCAAAGCTGCCGAATATAATATCATGGAATTGGAGGCGCGACACTCTGGCACAATGGAGTGGTCCTTATTTTACTTTTTTTGGAAAACATTTTTTTCTATTCGCGATTCTGCAAAAACGTTTAATTGTAACTATTTAAAAATAATTATAATTTTTCAAATTTTAAAAATGGCGGACCCAAAAATTAGGATGAGAAATTGCATTTTTGATAGTTATTAACTAAGAATGTTTAGGCATTGTATGAAAAACCTAATGAATTATTGTAAAGTGGTGGACGGGGAAATAGAAAATTTTGTAAAAATCAACGATGAGGGTTAGTTAAATATTCCAAAATGGCTGATTAGTGTAGGTTTAAGTGAAATATTTTTAAACTTTGATAGAAATAGAAGTTTGACTTGAGAAATTATTCGATGATCCCAGAAGATCAAAATTTGGAAAAAATTCAAGATTTCGGCTAATTTAAAATTGAAAAAAAATCTCATTTCTACAGCTTTTAATTAGTTATTTTTAAACTTTGCTAGAAAAAATTGTACTTTATAAATCATTCCATGATCCCAGAAGTTCCAGGTTTTGTAAAAATCCAAGATGGTGGTCAATTTATAATTCAAAAATAGCTTATTTCTGTAGTTTTCAGTGAAATATTTTTAAACTTTGGTAGAAAAGTAAGTTTAACTTCACAAATTATTCGATGATCCCAAAAGTTCAAAATTAAAAAAAATCTAAGATAGCAACTAATTCAAAATTCCAAAAGTAGCTCATTTCTGCAGTTTTTAATGAAATATTTTTAAACTTCAATGTAAAAAGAATTTTGACTTTAAAAACCATTCCATGATCCCAGAAGTTCTAAATTTAAAAAAATTCCATGATGGTGGCCAATTAAATATTTCAAAAAAGTAAACAGTTAGTATTTTTGGGAATTAATTACGCAATTAACGAATTTCAAGATTGATATTTTTTGTTCAGGATATTTGGCAATTATTTAAATAATTTTCATTTGGTTAAACTGTTTTTTTCCCTGTTAATCGTGAGAAGTTATTATTTTCTGGAATACATGACGTAGCTAATGGCATTTTCCAGTGATATTTTTGTGAAAGAAAGTTTGCAATTATTTAAAAAATTAATATCATTTGTTAATCTCCATAGAAAAGATGAAGAAAATTCTAGTTTTTGCTAATCTCTTACACTATGTCGCTTATTCATTAATATTTTCTTATTTTAACGAAAACGATATGAAAAAAATATCTATCTAGAACGTTAGTAAAAAAAGTTAAAAAAATTATTATTGTTGAAAAAACAAGGGTATAAGTTGTGAAATAAAAAATACTGCATAATTAGCGACAAAGTGTAAGATATTCGAAAAAAACTAGAGTTTTCTCTACTTTTGCTATGAAAAGGCGCATGTGAATGATTATTATTTCAATAATTGCAAACTATCTTTCACAAAAATATCACTTTTGGCTTTCATTATATTATTATTATTAATTTCAGAAAGTAGTAACTTTTAAATATTTACAGGGGAAAAAATTGTTTCGAGAATTGCCAAATATGTTAAAGAAGGTCATTACTATTGAAATTCATCAAGTATATAATTTATTCCGAAAAATAATAACTTTTTATGATTAGTAGGGAGAAAAAATGGTTTAAATAATTAAAAATAAGGTAACAAAGCTTGAAAACTTGTCACTTATTGAATAAAAATAATTCAGGATGAATTTCACATAAAACTCTAATTTTGGATTTTTTGGTGCATTATCTGGGCACAAAACGAAGGGATTGGGAGAATGAAAAAAAAAATACGGGGTGGAAATTATTCCATGAACATTTCTTGAGAGGCGACTTAACTTTAGTTCATAAAAAGTTATTAACAAGTACTTCTTTTTTCAATTTGTTTGAAAACCGAGATTTTCCCCTTAAAAAAAAAAAATAGGGAAAAAGAAAAAAAAAAATATTTGAACCACCATGGTGCATTCTGTAAATAAATCAACAATAAATAAACATAACATCTGAAGCAAAATTCAATGGCAACTATTTAATTCTAAAAAGAAACCGTAAAATATTTTTTGATTCTAGAGTAATTATTCAATATTCTAATTAAAATATAGAAGGAATAAAACGAGCCTATTTACTTTTTCCTTGCTTGAAAGTAACAACTAGAAATTAATAATGTACACATAAAATTACACTAAATTGCTGTAGAACTACACAAGTAATTTTCAAGTAATTAAGGTAATGGCCAACGGCCATACCACGCTGAAAAACCCAGTTCTCGTCAGATCACTGAAGTTAAGCAGTGTTGGACGCGGTTAGTACTTGGATGGGTGAACATTCAAGAATACTGACATGAGTGCTGTTGGCACATCGTGGGTGTGGTGAGCCCACACTTGTAGTTATTTATAACTACAAGAAAAACCTAGAAACACTACCCGAATCGGGTAGTGTCACGCCTACCCTGAAAGGGAAATGATTTAATGGTATATATATATAAGGTACACCTCTTCTCCTCTTGGAAATTAACACTGTGATTAAAACAAATTACAGTTTCTACTTATAAGGGTAGCAAGCAAATAATGATTAATTGCCCTTCTCAAAAGAAAATAGACTTCACCCCATTATTTTCAGAGGAAAAAAATCGCCTCAACTTTCGACTTACGACTTACAAGTTAATTTCTTGGTTCTTACAAGTTCCATAACTGTGGCACGCGATAGACTCATTGTCGAAAGTTGGTGTGTATATCAGTGTATATATGAGTAACGAAGCGTGAGAACAATTCTCACTACTGTTATTCTATCTCACGTTTGTACAAGCAACATTGCAGTTAAGGGTAAAAAAACTTTCTAACTTCCTCATTGGTGCTTCAGACTCTTTGCCATTACTCACAACTCTTTTAAACCTTCTCTTCCTATGGATGTATTTCAAAACGTTCATTTTCATCTTTCACTCATTTATATTTAAAATATTCCTGCTTTGTATTTTCTTTTAACGAGAGAACTCAGTCTATTCAGGGAACATTGTAATTTAAAATTCAAATCAACTCAAGTAAACAATTGCTTTCTCACAGAGGAAGGTTTGTAATGACCCAAATTTTTAAATCTACTTTTTTGACATATTTCGATACAGTTTGACCCCAGGAGCTCTGAAATTCAATTTAAAAAATAATATCTGTATTTGTGTGTAGCTCCGACTGATATTCAGGTCTGATATGATTTAGAGCTAGATCGGCTATTTAGAAGCATTTTTTCTCTTGAGTTTAGAGATTCAATAAGAAATTTACCTTGTTTATATGAGAAAGACTTGTTTGATATTCAGAATACAACAATACAATATCTGGTGCATTTGTTCGCGTCTTTGAGGTGCATAGATTGACCTATTGTTGAATCTGTTATGACCAACGAGTACCGATTTATGAAGTTTCAAAAAAAATTATTTATTCTGTTTATATGAGAATATTACAGTAATTTATCTGACATATTTGTTCACGTCTTCGAGACTCGTCGAATGACTTTTTCACGAACCTTCTATGACCTCTTATCATCTAGGAATACCGATATATGAATTAAAAGAATACATTGTTCATCTTGTTGATATGAGGAAAAACTTTTTTAATATTGGGAATATAACAGTAATGTATATAAGACGCATCAGTTGCCCAACTAAAGAACCTTTCATGACCTGCCATAACGTACCAATATCGTTTTCAAATTTCTTTAAAAAATTATTTACGGGGTAGAGTTCGAACGAACTTCCCCTCTATTGCTTGAAAAATTGACATTTGAAATGTTGATCAAATGTTTTAAAAATTTATAATTTATCATTGAAATCAAATCTATTCAACATATTATAATTTCAATATTAAATATAGCAATTTTTAGTTTACACTATTCTAACATTTCAAATTAATCAACTGTTAAATATTAAAATCAATCAACAATTAGTGAAGTCGTTGTCTTACATCTCTTTCAGTATAATAAAGTTCTTCTTATATTATTTCATTCTGAAATTTGTATTTAAAATAAAAAAATTAAATGAAAAATACCGCAGCGGAGTGCTATGATTGTATTCACTATGGGCGTATCAATATTAGTGGGTAATCAAAGTTTGAACAATAGGTCGATCGATGCGTCTCGAAGATGCGAACAATTGCGCTAGATATAGTATCGTTATATTTTGAATATAAAAAAAGCTTTTCTCATATAAGCAGAATAAACCATTTTTTCAAACTTCATAAATCGGTACTGGTGGGTCATACGAGGTTCTATAATAGGTCGATCGTTGCATCTCGAAGACGCGAACAAATACACTACATGTAGTTTTGTTGTATTTTGAATATCAAAAAAGTTTTTTATATAAACAGAATAAACCATTTTTTTGAAACTTTATTAATCGGTACTGGTGGGTCATAAGAGGTTCTATAATAGATTCATGGTTGCATCTCGAAGACACGAGTAATTACACAAGATATCGTATCGTTCTATTTTGAATATAAAAAAAGTTTTTCTCATATAAACAGAATAAACCATTTTTTCAAACTTCATAAATCGGTACTGGTGGGTCATACGAGGTTCTATAATAGGTCGATCGTTGCATCTCGAAGACGCGAACAAATACACTACATGTAGTTTTTTTGTATTTTGAATATTAAAAAAGTTTTTTATATAAACAGAATAAACCATTTTTTGGAAACTTTATAAATCGGTACTGGTAGGTCATGAAGGTTTCAACAATTGGTCGATCAATGCGTCTCGAAGACGCGAACAAATGCACTAGATAGCGTATTGTTGTATTTTGAATATCAAAAAATGTTTCTGATATAAACAAGCTAATTTTTTTTTAATTTCTGAACTAAAAAAAACTTCCAAATGGCCGATCTAGCTCAAAATTGTATTGGACCTGGATCAATCAGAGCCACAATTCCCCCAGATTTGTTCGCTCCTTGGGTCGAATTATATCGAAATATATAAAAAAAGTAGACTAAAATTTAGGTTATTAAAAACCTCCATCTATGAGGAAGCAATTATTATTTTTTTGTATTAATTAATAAGTTGTGAAATCTTTAATTGATTCACATTTCTTTTAGCACAATAAAGTTCAAAGTTAAAAAAATAAAAAACAAGTTAAAAAATATCGTAAATGGTTTATATTAAAAGATTGTAAGCAAATATGTAAAATTATAATTATGAAATAAGAGTCTTTATCTAGCGTATTATTATTTTTACATTTCAAAATATGTGGGTACACCCTAGGTAGATGACAGTGAATAGGGTTGGGGGGTAATATATGTATAATTGTATAAGCATAGGTTTATTGTCTTAACCAATTTTCTCAAAAGATGTTTATTATTATTAATGAATTAATATAATACTCAAAATTATTAAAAAATGTTACAGTTAAATTCAAAGGCTTGGTTTTATGTTGATCTGAAATACATTTTATCGATTCAATTCAAAATCGAATAATTTCAACTTTTTGATGTTCACCCATACATTTGTTTGTTTTGCGTATTCCATTATCTGAGTATGTATAACGTTGAATAATTAATTTGATGAACAAACTTTTCGCCTTATTTAATTAACATGAGATGATTTAGTAAACAAGGTGTTTATAACTAGATAAACGATCCTTGACGCATTCCTCCAAACTCTGAGAGCAAGTGGAAGTTATGGAGTAACTTGTATACCGTACTCGCATGTACTACGTTGTTACAATTGAGCCTAAATCAGAATTTAATAGAGATACCTGCAAACATTATTTAGATACAGTAAGAGTATATTGAAATTTATTTTTAATGTTGAGGCAAGGGTCCTACTTTAAATAAGAAAAATTAATGATAAACATATTCTATTCAGCGTGAATTATTTTTACATTCTCATTCTAATGAGAAGGTATTGGTTTTATGTAAAATTTGACATAGTCGGTTTTCATCAAATCTCCACGTTTTGAGACCCCCTGAGCCAGAAAAAACGGTTTTTACCAAGGTGTCTGTCTGTCTGTAGTCTGTCTGTCTGTCTGTCTGTCAGTCTGTCTGTCTGTCTGTCTGTCTGTAGCCACGATAACTTTCGAAAAAATGATCAGATTTGATTGAGCTTTGGCACACTTTTTTATGGCCGAAAAATAGAGAACGAGTTCGTTAACCAGCTATTTTGGATGAAAATTCAAAAAGTGAGCACATTTTGAAAATTTTTGAGACCACTTCTTTTGAAGATTTAAAAATTCTATGTATGGTTATTAGTAGTACGCAAAATGACGAACAAAATATTCTAATGACTTTTCGTGATAAAACAAAAATTACTGGAGTTATAGCATTTTCAAAATTCCAAAAAACAAACGAAAATGTACATTTTAAGCCGAAAAACGCACGATATGAAAAAAAGTCAAGAGGAGAAAAACGTTGCTTTTTGAACGCCCTATAATATTTTCATAACAACTTTTTGAATTTTTTGAAAAATAAAAAATTCAAATTTTGATCGCACAAAAAAATAATCAAAAATTCCATTTTGCTGTGAAACTATGCAAGATACGAGAAAAGATCATTTCACCAAAATTGTGCACCCAAAAAAGATCTACAAATTTCTTATCATTCACTTTTTGATATGACGCGTAGTTTTTGTTTTATTCGTAAAAAACAGCATTGAAAATAGAAAAATCAAATGCACAGAACCGAGCGTGGAACGCAAGGTTCAAATGATTTTCAAAGCAAATATCGAGCGCGAAGCGCGAGTGTCTGGATGAGAATGTGTTCCTTAAGGTCGATAGAACCTTGAGTAAATGAAGTTCCTTTTCAGTCTAAAATAAAAACAAATTTAACAATCACTTAATATGTAGAGGTTTTGATAATTTTATAATATTTGCAAACAAACTTTTTCTTTTCATCGAAGTCGAACACGAAGTTGAAAAATCTAGAGCAACCGAGCGTAAAGCGCGATGTAGATACGCCCGAGCGCGTAGCGCGAGGTGAATACATAATCGAGCGCGAAGCGCGAGATAAATATATGATCGAGCGCGAAGCGCGAGATTCAACAGTTGCGCGCCCTAGGCGCGCTCAAACTTGCGAGCGAAGCGAGCCGCGCGCGAAGCGCGCGATGAGAATGTGCCCGCGAAGCGGGCAGATTTTTTATAACTTATTTCAAATTCGAATACATATTTACATTGAATTCTTTGGAAAATTAATTGATATTGTTTCTTCATTAAATAAATTGAATTTTTAATTATTTTCAGATCAAACATATTATAAATGAAGGGTGGCAGTACAGAACTAGATAACCAACAAAATCGAAATTTTTCAGGAAAGCGAAAAAACATTCTGTGAAATGTAAATCACCATTTTAAGATAAAACAAAAGTCTGCTCCCAAAAGGAAGAGCTGCTAAATTTGGGCCAAAAAAGTTTAATTAAAAATTTTATCCAGTTTGGGGAAACAGATAGAAAATAAAAACTTACTCCAGAGATATTGAGTTTCTGAATAGGAAGTTTTTACACTTTCCAAAAAAATCGGGCTATTCATCTCGAAATTTCGGTACAAATAGCCCCTTTTTCAGCTTCCCCTTTTTGTACCAAAAAATTTGGCTACTTGTACCAACATTTCTGTACATGTAGCCACGGCTTCTGAATATAGGTAGAAAATTTTGATCAAAAAAATTTAGTCAATTACGGATAAATCATCCAAGAATTTTGAGTTTGCAATTTCACAGGTTTTGAAAATCGGGTTTCGGTAAAGATTGAAAATCGAATTTTCATTTTTTCGCAAAAAATAAAAGGCTGTGGCTACGTGTACCGAAAATTTGGTACAAGTAGCCAGATTTTTTCGGTACGAATAGGGGCAGCTGGAAAAGGGGCTACTTGTACCTTGTAGGCGTTCGGCGCCTAATTTTTTTTATTCGTAATTAATTTTTGTTATGCATCTGATTCTTTAGAAATTTAAAAAAAAATTATTCGTACTTTAATACAAAAAACAACCTGTTCTATCCCGCCCGGTCTCCCCTACTTTGGCCCTTTAGAGAAAATTAGAAGATGTTAATTACTAGAAATCTTTATGCACACAAGAATTCAAGAATTCAAAGGAGTTTAAAAGAATTAAAAATAATTCCAGAGAATTCTGGGAATTTGAAGAATTCAAATGATTTAAATTCAAGAGAATCTAAAAAAAAAGAGATTTGAAATTACTGTCAAAAAATTCAAAATAATTAAAGAGAATTGAAAATAATTCAAGATGAATTCAAGAGAAATCACCAGAATTGTACCTGCATGGTGGGACTAAACTGGAAAAATATGTCTGGGACTTTTTTTAAAAAGATGATTTTCATGTTTAATACAAAACGAAAAGTTATTAGAAGAAATTTAAAGACATGATAATTTCTCATAACACTAATTTTAATTCATAAATTATACATTTTTAAACTCATGAAATTTGTTACAAAGTAATGAATTCATTAAATTATTTTCCAGATAAAATCGATCAATACTTGCAAATTCAATCTATGATTTTATTAATGAACTTTTCAAATTTAATAAGAGACTGTTCAAATTCAATAAGGAAGTAGCTTTTTCATAAAATACTAAATAAGGTAGACTATTTTTATTACTAGCTGCAATTTTTATTTAATTTTGTAGTTTTTAGTATAATTTTTCTATTGAAATTTTAAAAAATGACGATAATCCAGGAAAATGCTATTCAAATCGTTGTAAATTGTGCCTATTATGTTCACAAAAGGCAAGTTCAAGTGTGCAAAGAAATTTGAGATTGATGTTCCGTAATTCTTTTAAATTTTTAATAGAAAAATTATATTAAAAACGAGAATAAAAAATAATCATTTTAGCTCTTAATTAATATCATGTATTTCAGTACCTACTATCTGAAAATAATGTGTGTTTATTGCTCAAAAGTAATATTTGAATCCTTCACTTTTTATTTTATTCATCTGAATATTGTAAATTGTTTTTGGAAAACCCATATGCAAATTCTTTATGGAAATTTCATATTAGAAATTCTCTGCGAGAAACCTCTATGTTAATGAAAATTTGATTTCGAAATATTAGTGGAATTCTATAAGAAAATATGTAAATTTTCTGCGGAAAATCCATATAGAAATTCTCTCTGAAGTTTTCTCTGCAATTACGTGTTTCGTTGTCTAAATTCAGCATGAGCACTTTCCATAAGAAATTATTTATACATACTAGGGTGTCCAATACAAATTAGAATTTCGCAAACGCTACCTCCTAAGTTTCTTCCATTTGGTGAAAAAATACCCAAATAAATGTTCTTTTATTTAAAAATTTTTTTCAGAGGTTCCGCTAGGCCAAAGTGGATCTGCAAATGAACTTTCTTTGTTTTAGACTTGAAAAATTATGATTAAAGGCTTAAAAATTATTTTCGCTGGAAAGCGTCTTTTTATTTATTGAGAAAGAAGCCCTCAATTTTATTAAACAAATACAAAATTTTGCAGCTAGTATCGTGCTTGATATATAAACATTTTCTCCTTGAAATAATATGTACAGGATTTCTTTTATAACATATAAAAAATATTTTTCATAATGTTCAAATTAAAAATATTCATACTGGGCGACAGAAGAAATCTTTAAAAAGGGAATTTGCAAAAAAATACTTAAATTTTCAACCTCCGTGATAGATTTTTGATAAAAAATGAATTCTCAACAAAAAGTGTAATAGTTGATATTTCCACCAAAAAAATTTTGATTTTGAATCAAAAACAGTTGAATTAGGCGAAAAAAAAAGAATTTTCCACAAATAATTTGAATCCTTAAACAAAACAGACTTATTTTCAAAAAAAAAAAAAAAATATCTTTTGACAAAAAAGTTGAATTCACTACCCAAAAATATGCATTTTTTTTACCAAACTGCTTGAATTTTTAACCCAAAAAATACCAGAAGGAAATTTTTAAATGAAAAAGATCAAGTTTCTAACAAAAATGTAATTTTTTTCTACTGAAAAAGACAAATTTTCAACAAAATAAATGAATTTTTAATAAGTTTTCGACAGAAATGGAGTAGGTTAGTTTTCAGTTAAAAAAATTAATGGTCAATAAAAAAACTAATTTTTAATCAAAGAATAGTTTGAAACCAATTAGTTTAATTTTTTACAAAATAAGTTGAATTATTCACTAAGAAGACTAATATAATACCACAAAAGACAAGATTTCCACAAAATACAGAAAATTTTAAATAAATAGCTGAATTTTCAAACAAAGAAGATAAATGTCAAACCAAGCATAGAATAGTTAAATTTTTAGTTTAAAAAATTAATTTACAAAAAAAAGACATTTTCATCAAAACAGTTACATTTTTCAGCAATAAAATTAATTTGTGAATAAAATAATGAATGTTGAGCCAAAAAAATGAATCTTTAACCCAATAGTTAAATTTTTCACAAAAAGACAAATTTTTAACAAAATAGATGAATTTTCAAACAAAAAGTTTGATTTTCAGCCAAACAGATGAATATTCAACCAAGAAGAATAAATTTTTATTAAAAAGTTAATATTATTTTCGATAAAAAATGGAATAGTTAAATTTTCAGTTGAAAAAATTATTTTTCAACTAAAGAGATGAATTTTCATCCAAAAAGATTATTTTAATGGAAATACATGAATTTTCAAATAAATTTTGAATTTTTGCAGAAATTTTCAACCTAATAGTTAAATTTTCAACCAAAAACGTTAATTAGTTACTAAAAACTTTAATAATAATATAATATTCTATAGTATAATCATATAATATTAATATAATATAATATTGTACCACAAAAGACAAAGTTTCAACAAAATACAGACATTTTTAACTAAATAACTGAATTTTCAACTGAAGAAGATAAATCTTCAACTAAACATGGAATAGTTAAATTTTCAGTTAAAAAATTAATTTATAATAAAAATTTTTTTAAATAGAATAGTCAAATTTTGAATTAAAAAGTGTTTTTAACTACAATGATGAATCATCAACCAAAAAAAAAGAATTTTTAACAAAGTAGTCTCACTTTCAACCAAGTAGTTAAACCTTACACCAAAAAAGGTTTTTCTGTTGCTTTTCATGAATAGCGGAAATCTAATGCTTTCTTATCGTGATCTGCTTTATTGAACATAAAATGTTTCACTGAAAAAAATTATTATTTTGTTTTGCAATCTAATAACAGTTTAGTAATATTGTTTATAAAATTAATAAGAATATATATGATATATTTTGTGAATTCTCTCATTATGGTTACGGAACTTCTGCTTTAAAAAAACGAATGCAGACAAAAACTCGAAATTATTCAATATTAAATTAACGATTCATCTCAAAATTGTTAGTATTCCTAATAATCAATGATAAATATACATTCTTATAGTAATTCAATGGATATATTATATTGAGATTCCTAATAAGATTTTAATTTAAGAATTTGAAATTAGATTAAAATAAAATTCAAAATCCTATTTAACGTGCAATACTCAAGTTAATGTATAGAATTCCTGAAAATAAGAACAAGAATCCAACGACCAAATTTGAACAATTACCATAAAATGCTCCTATTGCAATTTGAAAGACAAAACGAAAAAATTTTCCTGAAAAAAAAAATTTCTTCTTGAACAAAAAATTAGAAAGAGGAAAGAAAAATGAGGAGGCATCCAACAACACCCCCTTCCTCCTCTTTTTGTATTTCTTTCCTCCTTTTCATTTTCTAATTTTTCTTTCCTCTTTTTTATTTTTTGTCCAAGAAAGAAGGATTTTTTTTTAGGAATTTTTTTTTTATTTTTTCAAATTAAAATAGGAGCATTTTATGGTGATTGTCCAAATTTGGTCGTTAGATTCTTGTTTTTATTTTCAGGAATTCCATACATTAATGAAATTTTGTTAAAAAACAGAGAAGATGAAAAAAAAATATTTTGATCAGTTTTGTCTTTTTTTGGGCAAAATACAAATTCGGAAAAGTCTTCAAACTTAAAATTACCCAAATGTATATTGGGCATCCTGGTACGCATAAATATGGAAAATTTTCATGCTTTTTCAGCAAAAGAAGGCAATTCAAGCCTCCGCAAAATTAAAAAATTCCAATTTGTATTAAACACCTTAACACATAACTACAAATGGTATCCACAATACTCATTTTTCTTTAATTCAATCAAATTGAAAAACCCCTTCTCTTAAAAAAATCTAGATATAAAAAAAAAATGTTCTAAAGTTCTCTCACAAAACAAAAAAGAACTTCCAAAAGTGCAATTCTTCCTATCTCTACCTGCTTCTCTCTTCACACTTTTTGTACGATCCAACCTACTGGACCTCGAAGTTAATACCACCGCCAGATAAAAACTACCTAACAAAAACCGCGACCGCAGTTATCTCTAAACGGATTGTCACGTCGGGAAGTTTATTGGAATTTATGAGGGGAATTTTTGTGCCTTGCATACGATACAGCCATGAATCAACCTAATCCTTGCCGTGGATGCAGAAAAGGCAATTTTGTCGTGTGCTGGGGAGCCGTGATCCATGAGCCGATCTCTATTTATCTGGCACGTCAAGGTTGATGCCTAACCCGATGGGCACACTCGGTCAAAACCTTCAGAGGCTTTGTGAGGGAAACTGACAAGGCTGACAAAACTGACAAGGGGAACCTATACCCTTCGGAATTTTGTTTGCATTTTCCAGAAAATTGGCTTTGAAACAATTCACGCATGTTACATGGACCGTGATGGAAGAGTCTTCCAAGTCCGGGTTAGATCAGGCGGTAGCAGTTTGAGTTTGCATCCGGAAAGTCTGGATTCGATTCCTGCTGCCTGCATTTTTTTCAATCAATTTTTTTGGCAATTGACTATTAAAGAGCCTGGGTAAGGGCTAATCAGTTTCGGCAGGTGTTGGCTGACACAAGTGCGTGGGTGTCAAAAAGATTTTATGTCATTTTTTTCTTGGGTTTCCAGGAATCCTATGAAGGGTTACGATCGTTCGTTACTGTCGATCAGCCCGTCCTTTTCAGTTGAGGGTGTGATTTTTTTAACGAATTTACAGTACATTTCATTTCAAAGATTTATTAGATTTTAATTTTGTAAAATTTATTAATTTTATATCCAAATGAAAGTTCAAATTAAATGTTGTGAGAAGCGAAAAAGTTTGAATCAAATGCGGTGAAAATTCATGAAGAAGGAGAACGAAAGAAGATGAACGTCAAACCCCCTTTCTCAACTTCCTTTACTTTCCTTTATTTCGTAAAAACTTCAAATAAAAGTTAAAATTATTTACCTAAGCTTTTAAAAATATTTCTTGCTGGTTTTATTAGAAAAAGTAATTAGGTAGGAATTTATTAAAATTAATAGAAGTTTTTGAATGTAATTACACTCGTAATTTATTCGTCACTTAATCTGAGTCAACTAAGTGATCCAACTCAAAGCGGAATTGCAAAGTACAGTAAAAAATTACAAATAAGTTACTCTCTAAATCTGAATAAGTGAGAAGTGTGTTACTGAACCAAATGAGTAAAAAAAATTACTGGTGAGTCAGTTAATTTTCTTTCACTGATCAGTAAATAATAGTATATTTTGTTAAAAATGTATTCTTTTTGGTTGAAAATTCGCCTCTTTGCGTTAACATTTCATCTATTTTGGTAGAAATGGCATCTTATTTGGTCAAAAATCACAACAGTTTGGTTTAAAATTGATCGGTTTTGGTTGAGGATTCAACTATTTTGCTGAAAATTCTTCTTTTTTGGTTGATTTCAATTGTTTTTGGTTTACAATTAATACATTTTTTGATTCAATTATCAATTGTAACATTTATCCCCGAGAGTTCACTTTTGTTGTTAAAAATTCAAATAGTTTAGTTGAAAGTGAAATTACTTTGTTGAAAATTCATTTTTTTGCTGATGATTCATCATTTCAGTTGAAACAACCTTGTATGTTCATAAATTAATTATTTTGTTAAGAATTTTTTTTGCAAATTAACAGTTTTAACTGAAAATTTATCTATTCCATGTTTGATTAAAAATTCATGTTCCTCAGTTAAAAATTCATTTATTTGGTTCAACATTTATGCCTCCATTTTTTAATTTCGAATATTAATCTTCTTGGTGACTTGTTTACCTTTTTGGTTGAAAAGTCGTTTCTTTGGATAAAAATTTAATTATTAGATTAAAAATTTGTTAAAAAATTCAAATTTTTGGTTAAAAATTAAGGTAGTTGGATAAAAATAGTCTTTTTTTTAAGAAAGTTGATCTTTTTGGCAGAAAATTTATCTTTTTGGTTAAAAATTCATTTTTTTTGGTAGAAAAGTATGTTCTTCAATTAAAAATGATTTTTTTTTACTGCAAACTAACCAATTCCTATCTTGCCGAAAATTTAGCTTTTTTGATGGATAGGTAATCTTGGTTGAAAATTTAACTGTGTGGTGGAAAATTCAACTCTTTCATGGAACATTTATTTTACTTGATCGAAAGTTAATTTTTGTACTGAAAATTTAACTATTTTGTTTTACGTTGAAAATTTATCTGTTTCACGTGAAAATTCAAATATTTTGTTGAAAATTCGGGGTTTGTTTCGGTTGAAAATTGATTTTTCTAATATTTTAACTCTTATATTTTTAATCGAAAGCTGATCTTTTATAGATAAAAATTCATGTACTTTGTTGCAAATTTGCATTCATGAATAAAAAATTCATCTTTAGGGGTAAAAATTCTACTAATTGGTTAAAAATTTAAATTTTTGGTGAAAGATTCATTATTATAGTTCAACATTAATTTCTTCGGTTGCAAATTTAAGTACTTGTAGATAAAAATTAACTTTTTTATTGAAAAAACTAACTGTTCCATTCTTGCTAGAAAATTAATCTTCATAAGTTGAAAATCCAATCATTTTGTTAATAATTCATCTTTCTTGGGTTAAAAATTCAATTATTTTAGTAGAAAGCTCGTAATTTTGGGTTGAAAATTCAACTTTTTTATTAAAAATTCTTATTTTCTAGTTGAAAGCTCAACTATTTTGCAGAAAATTCGTATTTATAACATGAAAATTGAACATTTTTGATCTAGATTTTCATTCTTTATTGGCTGCAAAATCTTTCTTTGTTGAAGATTCAACTCTTTTGTCAAAATTTTTTTGTTATGGTTGAAAAATTAGCCGGTTTTGGTTGAGGATTCAACTAATAATTTTTTTTAATCGGAAATTAGTCTCTTTGTTTAAAAATTCAACTATTTTATAGGAAATTCCTTTATTCTTGGTTGAAAATTAATTGTTTTAACTCAAAATTCAATTTTTTCAGTTTGTTTCAAAATTGATCTTTTTAAGATGAAAACTCAACTATTCGATTGTAAATTCATATGTTTTTCGTATGTTTGACGTAATTTGTTAATAGACTCTTATAAAATTCTATATGACTCTTTTCACTGAAAATGATTCAAATAAATTTATAAATGAACATAGTTTTTTTGCATTAACGTTATTGATATTCTATTTTTAAGGTTGTTTTTATACCTAAAAGAAAAATTTAGAATGGTCGGAGAAAATGAAAAATTGGTCAAGGAAAAGTCAGGGAAAGTCTGGGAATTTCGAAATTGGGATTATGTGGCAACCCTGAATTTTGATATTTTCCTCTTTCTTTCCGTAATTGGCTGTTAAGTTCTATATGACAGTTGCAGATACATAATTATTTATTTGCAATCTTTTATTTATTATAGTTTACTCAGGCCTTAATTTTAATATCTTGAACATGTATGTTTACCATTAAGCCATTTCCCTTTCAGGGTAGGCGTGACACTACCCGATTCGGGTAGTGTTATTATTATTATTATTATTATCTGATATAATAACTTATGAGGACAATATTGATGAGTTTGCTCACTCCCGATTAATAGAGTATAGTTCTCTTCAAATTATCACTAACTTATCGAAAAACACTACCATTTATGGTAACACGGTTTTAATTAGTCTGCGTTTAAGAGCCATATCGACTGCAGTGTAATTATCATAAGTGGACATATGATGAAATGACTTTAATTATACTGCGCCTGGCTATAGAGTAATAATTACCTATTTCCACTAAAATTTGCGGATGTAACAGGAGCGCTACCGCCCGATCTAACCCACAGTTGAAATACTCTCCCATCGCGGTCCATCGCCTCCCTTTTTTAAAGTCGTTTTTTCGATAATGGCTGAAAAGCGCATCTTAGTACTTCAGCGTATCACAAGTTTGATGATGACCTAATACTCAGAGGAGTATAAATCCGTAAACAATCTCGAAGGGTGTAGGTTACCCTTGTGAAGAAATCTGACGGATTTGGAAATTGAGGGAAAAAAGGGACCCGCCGAGGAAGCTGGCCGATGACAGGTTCCCATAACCAATATCAAAGCCGGAAGACGATATGATAGGAGGGTTCTGTAGGTCCTCTTCTCGCCCTCAGGGGAGTCCACACCATCAGCCGACCCCGACGAACGGTTCGAGCCGCGAAGTCGATAAGCCGACCGTGCTGGGAACCCGCGATAAGCCACCCCCTCCCGTTTCCTCATCCCCATAGCTCGCTTTTCCAACCCTGTTCTCTCTGGTATGTACGCAGCCACTATCTACGTGGCCACTCGTGGGTCGAGGATCCCTGTAGCTGTAGCCTAGGAGTGTCGCCCAGCCTCCCGGAAGTGGGAGACTTGGCAGTCCTTGGCAGCACTGACTCGCCCAGTCGCCCTTGCCTCTCAAGCCGATTGCAAAATTAAATTAAATTAAGCAAGGGGAGAGGAGGTTCTTCCTATCTGCGACCTGCTGCCGTAATCCTCGCTTATTTTTTTGATGTGCCTCTGCTCTGAGGGAGGAAAAAGAAATGTCGCACTCGGCAAAGAGTATTACACTTCCCGCTTGGTAAACAGGACACTTTTTGCTTCGGGTTGAGAAAAGGTTTTTACGAAGGAAATTAACAGAGTGGGTTAGAGGTAGGGAAGGTGTTTGAAGTAAGGGGTCCTTTGTTTTAGAGTATTTGGCTTTCGAGGGTCGATTGAAAAATATGTGTAATTAGAAGTTTGGTAACTTTTAGTAGTTTCAATACATATCTCTGGAGAATTGTATCTGATTGAGAAGAATTTAAATTAAAAATATTAGGGACTTTTTCTGTCCACATTGAAGCTTCTATGTTTTCGCTCTCTTTTGTCAGTTTGGTATATTTGCTTGAAGTTCTGAACGTTCAAATGAAAGAAATTTTTTACTGATGACTTTATAAACCAGAAAAAGTGCTTAAATGTTTGTTCACTTATATTGGAAATAGTTTATTATTGAAAAAGAATTATAATGCATATATTAAATTGCAGTTGCAGCAATATTTATGAGTAAAATAGAAATTGGGAAAAATATTTCGTTCATTTGAACGTTCGGAACTTCAGGTACATGTTTGGTATCTTATAAAATTTTCATCAGCATCAAATTGTTCCCCTTGCATAAAAACTATTATATTCATTATTGATTTTCAAGTTACTAATTTTGCATTTTAGATAAAATGAGTGAATTTCAAAAAGCGTGTTGCAAAATGTGACAATGATTTATTTTTTACAACTCAGTTTTAAGATTCTAATATAAGAATACTTCAGTTTCAAACGAAGTTTGGAATTGTTTAATTTTTAACGCTTTCTAGTTTGAATTCATTTATTTGTAAATTATAAAATTTTCAACGTTTTTAAAATGATTAAATTTTCAAGGTTAACGTTTTTAAATTCTACAATTTTAAACGGTGAAAATTAAAATAATTTTTTTCTTGGGCAGATATCACATTTTCTAGCGAAAAAATCTATTCAATCACTTTGAATAGCACTTAACATTACATGACATGATACGTATTAATAATATATTTATCATTTTCAAAATTTCTATGATTTGATTGAAAATTATAGTTTTGAATGAACAATTCATTTTAATTCTTGAGGCCCTAAAACTAATTTTTTTTGCTTCAAAAGCTTAAATTCGAAAAAATTTGGTTTGAAATTTCCTAATTTTTGGAGGTTTTCAATTTCACAGTGATGTAGTTTTAAATTTAAATATTAAAAATATCATGACAATTTCACTATTAAACCTTTGAAGATTGCAAAACTTCATACTGAGTGCTTTTATAGATTAAAATAGAATAATTGTAGATTTAAATATTCTAATTCTACATTTTTTGGTTTTGAAATTTAAACGCACAAAATTGTCCGGTTTTTTAATTTCTTCAAAATCATGGAATATAAAAATTCAAGGACTTGATAGTTACACAACTTTCAGTTTAAAGGATTGGTAATTTATCAATTTCGAATATAATGCCTGCAGAATAAATTTAAAACATTCAGAACTTGATACAATAATTTCCTAAATTTAAGCCATAAAATAAGAAGATTTAAAAAAATCATTTAAAATTAAAAATTATTTTATGGGGAAATTTCTAGTCTGAATAATTTTTCTGAATAAAGTTTTAAAAATTAAGCGATTTGAAATTAAAAAGTTTAAAATTTTGCCGGTTCAAATCAAAATAGATAAAAATTATTCTATCTAAAATTGATACCCCAGTAATGGAATAATTTCTTTAATTTTGAACGTTTTTTCGAATAATTCAATTTTCAAGGTTCATTATTGAAAATTATTCCATTTTCATCGGTCAAAATGACGGTTAATTTATTTTTTTTATGTATGAAGAATTTTTAAATTGAAAATTATTTGAATTAAAAAGTTTTCAATTTTAAATCAATCAATTTGGAACGCTTTTCTTTAGTAATAATACAATTTCAATATAAAAAATTTTTTAACTGATCCAATTTTAAAAATTCTGATATGAAAATATTCCCTTTTTAAGATTTTTGCACTGTCCGATTTTCAAAAATTTAACCTGAAATCATTCAATTTCCACATTCTCTAAATTCAGCAAAAAATTTTCAATTTTTAAGATTTTGAATTAAAAATTAAACAATTTAAACTCCTTTCTAATAAAGTTTTCCATTTTTCATAATTCTAGTATGAAAAATTTGAATTTCGAGAGCTCATCATTTCAAATGTTTGAATTTCAAACACTTCTATTTTGAAATTATTATATTTTAAATTAAAGAAAATTTTTTAAAATTTTTTATTTTGAACGCTTTGAATTAAAAATTGAACAATTTAAATTCCTTTCCAATGTCTTTGTCCAATTTCCAAAATTATAGTATGAAACTATTCAATTTCGAGAGCTTCTGATTTAAAAATTTTGAATTTCAAGCATTTTCAATTTAAAATTATTTTATTTCAAATCTCTTTATTTATTAATGAAACAATTTGATTCTGTTTTATTCTACACGAAATATTTTTTTTTTTTTTTTTGAAATTTTACCTAATTTAAAATTTCTTTATTTGAAACGTTTGCAATTCAAAATCGTTTATGATATTAAAAAAAAAAATTTTAAGTTGTTAATTCGAAATTATCAATTAATAATTACTGCTTCAAAAAATGCTGAAAACTCAATATTTGTAAATATGTTGAATAATGGATTTTCAAATCGTTTATATTTTAAGTGTTAGGAAATTTGGATCCAGAAATGTGAACGCGTGCTTGGATGATGATTATATTAAAATGTTGTGTGTAGTTTTTACCAGGCTCCATCATCAGTTTCCACAGATATTTATTTATTGTTTAATAGAAGATTTTATTAAAAAAATTATTATTTATTATTTCAGTAGAGAAATAATGATTCCTGAATTGTATTCTTTAAAAATGCAGCTGCTCTATCCCCGGTAGATAAAAAAGCACTAGAAAAATGTTTGAAGCTTATAGACGTTCCATTTTTTGAAAAAAATATTATCTTACAATGATATATTTTTTGAACGTAAAAAATGTTCCAGCTTGTGACATAATTTTGTAGAATTTCATAATAATTCAGTAAGCTGGAATAAATGAGCTTAAAAATGTCCTCATCCTTTTTTTTAAATCGAAGAATAAAAGATTTATGCAATTCTTTCTGAGTGAAAATCAACGTTTTTGCGATGCGCAGTACCATTGAGAACATTTTTCCTCGCGGGTGGTTGCTTCTTTCAGGATGTTCCTTTAATGGTTTGATAGAGTTAATACAGCTAAGTAGTAGCTCGAATATTTTTTTTGTACAAAAAAAATTAAACGCATTAAAGTTGGCCAGTTTTTTTTTGTCTCTTGTAAAACTCGACAAAAATTATTTCCATAATTTAAATTTAAAATTGCTCACTCTAAATGAAAAACGAGTTCTCTTGAAACCTTTTAATGAGCATTTAAACTGTTAAAATAATACATAATTTTCATAAATTTACAAAGCATCGTAGCAAACATTCATCGGAAAGACATTCTTAATGGATTCCGTAAAAAATGGAGCCTATTTATTGAAAAATAGCCAAAATCTTAATTTTTTTTCAATATCGTTTTAAAAATGAATCATTCTCATATATAATATCATACACTTAATCACTAATTTGCGAATTGTCTAGCAGATGGCAGCACTTTAGATTCGAATCACGAATCCTCACGATCACTTTTCTGTGACCAGACACTAACACTTTTTTTTTTAAAGTTAGACTTGGAAAAGGGGTTCGAGATGTGACAGGTCACTCTTCTGTGACCAGTCACTAAAATGCCGTACTACAAAATTAAAATACGGCCAAAAATGCCGTATCTGTATACACTACGTAATTTAGATCCCTTTGAATTAGTTATCTATAGTATTTCCTTTACTTTGAAATTGAATATCAGTGAAATTCCAAGTTCTGAAATTTAATCCTGAATTTTGGCAGCATCTAAGCTCCTTTGTCTTCCAGCTTATCGATACCACCTCATCGTTAGGGTAGCTTCGTTAAGGAACCAACGAAAAGGACGAGCCCCAAGTCTCGGTTGCTCGGAGGAATAGACTAGCCGGATCGCAGTTCGGCTTGATGAAAGCGGAAGGAGTGATGAAATTTTCACCGAGGCCTCGTCCTCCAATTTAGCGCAGGAAGCCTCTGCAAAGTGGATTACTCGATATTGGAGGCGTTTCTCGTCATTAAGACACACCTTTCTTCCTCCTGGGATCCTTCTTCAAAAAAATTCACCTCCACGTTCCATGATTCCCAATTTCTCTTTATTCGAGTAGGCTACAATATTACTTTGCCTTAAATGGATATAGGTCAATTATTGTAGATTATTGTACTCATGAAGTTTATTGAAATTTAATTAAACCAATAAAATATAAGTGAATGTTCCTTCTTCAATTAGGTTTATCAAACCTCAAACTCAGTTGACGAGTAAAAATTACGCACTTTAACCATAACTCTCCTTCTCCCCCCCAAAAAAGTAACGTAGCCCAAAATTATCTGAAAACAGGGGAAATAGAGCGTTTTTTGCGAAAATAGGAGAAAAACAGAGGAATGAATTCCTAAAAAATAAAAAATTTATGTATAGGTACCATATTGAAATCAATAAGAACTTGAAGTCGAAATATATTGCATTTCAAAGAAAATAGTTGAATTTTGAACCAAAAAATATTTTCTACAAAAAATATGAATTTTAAACCCAAAAAGACGAATTTCGTGAACAAAAATTACTTTTTATAACAGTGACATTAACAACCAAATAGTTTAACATGAAGCAAAAGAGACGAATTGTGAACAGAATAGTTCAACTTCTAACCAACTAGGTCAATTTTCAAGCCAAACAGAAAATTTGTTTCGAAGAAAGTAAAAATTTCAACAAAAAAATAATTTTCAAGCAAGAAAGATGAATTTTCAATCATAAGTTACTTGTATACCTCAAAAGGTAAACTTTCAATCCAAATGGACGAATTTTTGACAAAACAGTTAAATTTTTGACCAAGAAAAGGAGACTATCAAAAAAGATGAAGTTTAAACTTACAAAGATGCATCTTCAACTAAATGGTCGAATTTTCAAACAAAAAAATTAAAATTCAACCAGGAACAGTTGAATTTTCTACCAAAAGTTCATTTTCACCAAAAAGTATGAATTTTCCACCAATAGACGAATTTTCAACCCGTTGAAAAAAACGATAAAAAGGAATTTTTAACAAAATAGCTGAATCCTTAACCAAATAGATGAATTTTTACTTAAGAAAGATGAATTTGAAACTAAATACTTAAATCCTTAACCAAAAAGATGAATGGGCAACAAAGAATATTAATTTTCTAACCAAAGAGACGATTTTTCAACACAAAACATTAATTTTCAACGAAATTGTTCACTTTTGAAGCCAAAAAGACGAATTATCTACAAAGCAGTTGAACTTTCAACCTTAGTGCGTGATTCTTAAATAAATTAAACCAGCATTCAACAACAATCATTATTTTTATGAATATTTATTATAGACAAATGCAGAATTTAGCCTTTACCAACCTAAAAGCACCGTTTTTTCAGGAGAAAGTATTACAAAATACTTTCTGCGTTACATTCAGTTAAATAGAACTAGTATTTGATCATTTTTTGAATTTAAAAAAAAATCTATTACAAACAATAATACCCATCAATCATATTTCACCAGAGACATACATGTTTATAAAGATTAAATCAATTGTATTGGCAAAATAAAACTATACTTTTATGAAAAAAATGGCTGAATCATGGATTTTGTAATAATAATTGTTCATATAAATGACTGGCATTATACAGTGTTAGTTTATATTGACTAAAAAATATTCAGCATGTCTCTAGAAATAATTTTAAGTAAAATAATAATGTTTACTGTGTACACAATTGAAATTGTCGAAATGTTGCATTTATTTATAAAATTGATTGATTCATTATATCCCATGAACAATTTCCCAATGGTAATTTGAGTCTCATCAAAATCGGTGATCCATAAGAGTGGTCCTTTCCTTTAAATAATGAAATTTAAAATTTAAAACTTGTCAATTTTTTTATTTTCTCCAAATTGAATTTTTTTTTTCATTTCAAATTTTTGACAACTTTTTGGAAATGAAAAATTTTTTTAATCGATTGGCACTAATGTCCAGTACCCTAAACACTACAAAAGAATCAAAAATGTGCAAAAACAATGAGTTGAGTTTCGCCTCTAACATGATACTTTACTTGTGAAATGAAATTTTATATAATTATTTTTAATGTATTTTGAAATTCGATAATTTTTACAACTTTAGATTGAAAGTAATTTAACTTGGAATAATATTGTGAATAGTTCAAATCTCGAATTTAAAAATTTTTAATGTCTTATATGGAAAATTTTTTTTATTTTGAAGGCTACATATTCATGTATCCAAAAAAATTGCACATAAAGTTTTGCAAGTGTTTTTCAGTTGACTTAACCAAAATCCAGAAAATGTCAAGCTTACATAACTATTATTTTTATCAAAACATCCTAACGAAACTGAACACAACAGTTTCTAAAGAAAATATGACACTCATTTCACGAAAACAATGAAAAGTTTCTTGGATTTTTATTCAGAAAAAATGAAATGATAAAATATGAAATTATGAATTGCTCGGTTTACCCAGCAGGTCCCGGTTAGCCCTGGCTGATGGTACAGCTTTTTTCCTAAGAGCGGTAAAATGAACTGACTAAAACATTGGTTTCCAGTTCGCTATTCTTTCGATGCAAACCTATCGTACTTTGCTAATTAGTCTGTGAAGTTTCTCATTAAAAAAATATTCAAGCTTCAGAGAGGATGAAAGGAAAAACAGAAACTAGCAAGCTCGCAGCCACTCAGAAACCAGCTGTGGGCAACGAAAACGTTTGGAATTGCTACGAGAGCGATTGTTGTAAGAGATAAATTCTCATGTCCACCTTCGTTGGCCCAGTACATGTCCTAGTACGTGCATTACCTACCCCTATATAGGTTTGGGAATTCCATGTCCTTGCGTGTATACAATCTGTTCCAATGTGTTCATGTTCGTCAGACTCATGGCGTGCCGTACCATACGACTACATATAGAGTCCACTTGTATGTACTTGAACCTTGTATGTTGTATGTTAGTGTGAATTCCGACTATAAACAAGACCATATCAAGGGATTATGACCGACCAAATACCTCAGAATATCCTCAGAGCACTCGTGTTTAACAAACCTATGTTGCGACAAAGTTCTAAGGTAGATTTACGCATTAAGTACATTTCAGCGGGGTTTCAGAAGTAGAAATAATATACGAGGTCTGTCCGGAAAGTACCCGACCCTTTGCTCTAACTTTGTACCTTGTTGTATTGTCAAAAACAGGTATTTACTATTCATAAGTAAACGTCTAACCACGTACGCGTTGCATTTCAGGATGATGGAACGCATCACAAAGAGTGTGCATTAAATCTTGCCGAAAAATTAGCCATTCGTGTTCGGAAACGATTGTCATGATTCGGAAAGAGTATGATGATGAGTCTATGAGTGAAAGTCAAATTAAAGAGTGGTTTAGGCGATTCAAAAGTGGCCGTGCATCAGTGGAACCTGACCCTTGCTCTGACAGGCTCAGAATGGTCAAAACACCTCAAAATGTGGTATAAGTGCGAGATTCAATTTTTAGAAATCGTCGTCTAACAATGAGAGACCAGTCATCGCAGCTTATTCAGAAATTTCTGGTGAAACACGGTCAAACACAAATTTTACATGTCCCATACAGTCCTGACCTGGCTTCCTGTGATTTCTGGCTGTTTCCCGAATTGAAGTATCCCTTAAAAGGAAAGCGATTTGAAGACGTAGATGAAATAAAATAGAATGTGACGGAGCAGTTGTTAGCTATTCCAAAAGGTGACTTTAAGGAGAGTTTCGGAAAGTGAAAAGATCGCTGAAAGAAGGTCCTGAATTCCAAAGGGAAGTACTTTGAAGGGAATATTATCGCTACTGACCAGAAATAACTCGTATAAGTGTGGTATGTGATATCTGGAAGGATGAGGCTACTCACCTTAATGGATATTTTCGTGAGACTAGCTACGACATTCTAGACCAACTATAATTAAAATCAGGCAATGGTCCAGCTTAGGGCTTAATCAATAATTTTATTTTCATTTTTTACAATTATTCGAAGACGAGGGGGAAACAGCTCTGGTAATTCGCTGAGTCGCTCGATTATCCGAGTAATTTAGTGTAATCCAGTTCTAATCTGGAGTAATTTACTTATAATCCAGTAAAATTCAACTGTAATTCAGGGTAATCCACTTGTAATTCAGTTAGTTAGAAGTAATTTAGGTAATCTAAGTCATATACTTTTAATTCAGAGTAATTCAGATGAATCGGACTAATTTGCGTATGTAATCCAAATAGTTTTCAATTATTCATTGAACATTTTTTCTTCTTTGAAAATGAACCTATTCCATTTTTTGTTGAAAATTGATCTTCTTATTTGAAAATTCATGTGTGTTTTTGAAAATTCGACTTTTTCGTTAAACAATTAATCTTCTTGTTTGAAAATTTATGTTTTTGATTGTCAATTCAACTATTTGATCAAACAATTATCTTCTTTGTAGGAAATTTAACTATGTTGTTGAAAATTTGTTTCTTATTCTGCTTGAAAATAACCTTTTTTAATTAAATTTTAACGATTCATTTTGCAGTTGAAAAGTTATCTTTTTTAGTTAGAAGTTTAACTATTTGGTTAAAAATCCATGTATTTTGTTAAAAATTCGTCGTTTTGGTTGAAGATTAAATAAAGAGTTAAATTCAATTTAATATCTCAACAAAAAATTGGAATAATATAGAAGCGCCTATGTATGATTTTCAAAAGAGTTGAATATTCAACCTTACAGTTAAATTTTCCAATTCAAAAACATTAATTTTCAACCAGAAAGATTAATTTTTTACGAGAAAATAAGAATTTTCAACGAAATACCTGAATGTCTAACTAAGTAGATTAGTTTTCTATCAAAAAACTCGAATTTTTAACAAATTAAATAAATTAGCAACTAAATACTTGAAGCAATAGATGTGATCCTAGTCTAAATTTTATTTTATTAATTTTTAGTTTATATTTTTTTTGTTCCCAACATTTGTTAATTGAATAGTTGAACTTTTAATCCAAAAAATATCCTTTTTGTCACTAAAAATGGTGTAAATAAATTTTCACTGAGGAGAATTAATTTTCAATAAAAAAACTAATTTTAGACAAAACAGTTGAATTTTATACCAAATTGATGAATTTTATACCAAATTCTTGAATTTCTAATCCAAAAAAAAGACGAATTTTTTATAAAATAGTTGAATTTTTCACTTGAGAATATAAATTAACAACAATAAAGTTTATTTACATCCAATCAGTTGAATTTTCAACAAAATAGTTAATTTTCTTGAAAAAGATGAACTTTTCAGAAAATTGTTCAATTTTCAATGAAGGAATCGAATTTTCAACCTAAAAAGATCATTCTTTAACGAAACATGTCATAGTTGATATTTCAACAAAAAAATATATTAATTAAAAATAATAAAACAGCTGGATCTAACCAACAAAAATAAATTTTCATCAAAATACTTCAACTTTACCAAAAAAATTGATTTGCTACAAAAAGACGAATTTTCAACAAAATGCATGAATTTTTAACCAAATAGTTAAAGCTTCTACTGAATCGTTGAATTTTCGAGCCGAAACTACGAATTTCCTACAAAATAGTTGCATTTTATACCAAATTGATGAATTTTATACCAAATTCTTGAATTTTCAAGCCAAAAAGACGAATTTTTTATAAAATGGATGAATTTTTTACTCGAGAATATAAATTAATAACAATAAAACTTATTTGCATCCAATCAGTTGAATTTTCAACAAAATAGTCAGTTTTCTTAAAAAAGATGAACTTTTCAGAAAAGTTGTTCAATTTTCAACGAAGGAATCGAATTTTCAACCTGAAAAGATGATTCTTCAACGAAACATGTCATAGTTGATATTTCAACAGAAAAATATTTTAATTAAAAATAATAAAACAGCTGGATTTAATCAACAAAAATAAATTTTCAACAAAATACTTCAATTTTAACCAAAAAAAAAATGATTTGCTACAAAAAGACGAATTTAAAAAAAAATGCATACATTTTTAACCAAATAGTTAAAGTTTCTACCGAATCGTTGAATTTTCGAGCCAAAACTACGAATTTCCTACAAAATAATTGAATTTTTAATCTGGAAATGTAAATTTTCAGCAGTTTTCAGAAAAAATTTAACTTTTTATTAAGCATTTGCATTTTCTACCAAAAAATGTTAAATTTCTACTGGAAGAAATAAATTTCAAAACCAAAAACAAAAGTGCTTTACCAAATATTTGAATTTTAAGTAAAAACAATTTTTTAGTCAAGAAAGAATAAAACTTCAACCACATTTTTGAAGTTTTGAGCCAAAAAGACGATTTTTCAATAAAACAGTTGAATCTTCTACCAAGAAGACTTTTTAATGAACTTTCAACTAAAAATTGTTAGATTTTCTTATTATTTTATATTAATTCAGTTGGAATTTAAGTGAAAAAATTCGAATAAAAGGAAAAGACTGTGAAGCTTGCGGTATATAAATAGGAATTGTGATAATTTGTAGACTGATGAATATTACTTTAAATAAACATTAAAGTTCATTTTTTGATATTTTATTAGATCTTCAAAGTGAGTCCGAGGCCTGTTATAGCAAAAAAAAAAGATAACATAAAAATTTCCTGAGTTGAGACTTTGATTGTGATTTTAAAAAATATTTTTCGCGTTTTTTGAAAACTATAATTCTTTGAAATATTTGTTTCAGTTAGTGGTGTGATGATTATGGAAACAATATTGGAATCTATTGTGTACCGCTATACACATGGAGTTAACATTTTACCATTTTCAATTTTTAATGTTTATTTCTATATATCGTTTTTTCGAAAATTATGGATTTCAGCAAAATTGATAGAAATTGGGGAAATGTAATTGATATGATTGGAGGACAGGCTGGAAATATTAGGGTTGGTTATTCAATTAATAAAGAACTGAGATCATTAAATGGGTTAAATTGATTCCTTATTTTCATTATAAAAACGAGTTCGTGTAGCTTAATCAATTTTCACCAATAAATGGAAAATTAGACAAAGTACCTTCTTGTATAATTATCCATGGATTCTATTTTCATTTATTATTTGAATTTTAATGAGCATAAGTTTACATTATTTGTAGCTATAGTTTCTCTATAAATAATCCCTGATGAGGAGAGCTAAATTGGCTTCAAAACATGTTGGTCCCTAGTAGCCTTGAAGAGGCAAAAAAAGAATAAGGAAAGAGTGAGAGGTAGGTTTTGGTTGACTTTCTGCTTTTTCTTCCTCTTATTCCTTTGTTATGTAATTGTCTCTAATGAGCCGGAAAGGAGGTAGTTGGGAAATCTAATTTTGATTTGTGAACATTTTTCATGCTCTGATTTAGCTGCATGAAATTGTTCGTAAGAAAGCAGATTTCATTTCGATCTTAAATGCACTAGACCAGTTCATCACTGTTTTTCTCTTTCTCTTTCTGCGAAATTGCCTCTTTCCTCCTGCCGTTTTTTATGCACCAACTCTCCGCATCTTGCAGAAGATTTATCCTCCAAGCGTTCTTTTATTAAGGACCTGAACCACTTCGGTCCACGTAACATTTCAAGACCAGGATGGGTACTAAACACAAGGAAAAATGGTTTCAATTCAAAAGGAGTAAAGGACCCCTAGTTGCCTGCAAAAACCACCCAAGTATTCCACTTCTGCTTCGCTGGTTCGATATACTCCACTCGGAGTATACAGTATACTATAACGGAAGAAAGGCCATTTGGGTTCCCTTGTATCTCCTTACACTTTCGGAAACCGCGACACTGACCCTCTTAAAATGGCCACGCCTACAATATAATGCTTTCAACTTCAACTTGTGTGGGTAGCTTTTCCCGTGTACACGAGATGGGAGGACGGCAAAGCCGGGAGTCTCGTTGTCGAACCGAATAGAACCGAATGCGAGGAACACATTTTGCTTTCGCTTCTCGTGAATTTGCGAGGAGAGATGCCAAAAGGGCACCCCTTGGCATCCGCTTAACGTTCGCCGCCCAAACTTTTGGCTTTCAGAGTCGACAAACGCGACCGCCCACCCGTTTCATCGAGCTCGTCTTCCTGAGCGCTTCGCAAAGGGAGGTCTCTTCTGGCGTTCCAGCCGGCTTCCGTTTTCGCCTCCAGTGAGTGTAGTCGTCACTGGATAGGGGAGGAGGATCGGACGGCATATAAAAGTCATCCAAAGCCTTCTTCTTCTCTATGCCCTTTCGTTCCTCCTTGCCCTGGTTCATTAGAGTGAATCCGCATAATCGAGCAGCTCGTTCCCTTGTTCAGACTCAGTCGTGAACGGGTTCGAGCCAATGGTCTAATTAGAATTGCAATCCCTGCAAAGGGAAAGTTGCAGGCATTCTTTTTTCGATAGAAGTTGAGGCTTTCAAAAGTCAAGCTTTTGCATTGTTTTCTGCTTTGAGGGTTTCGGTTTCAAAAACTTATTTATGAAGCGATTTGTTTCTAAGTGAAAGTCGATAATGTACTGAAAAGTTTAGCTTGATACTTTACTGGGACAGAAGATTAATAAGCGCAATATTTGTTGGGGATAATAATTTTGTGAAGCTATTCGCCTGGGGTGATTGCTAGCAAGATTGATCAGCGACTTGTGTCAGAGCAGTGGTGCGGAACGACACTTCTCTTTCTCACTTTTGTCAGATGAATTCCTTGTTCCCCGGGTTTATCCGAGGAAAAGTTAAAAAAAATAGTAATTAAGCCAAGAAAATAGTTTCATTTTAAATTTAAAAAAAACTAGAATTGACCCAAAAAAGAAACGAGTTTAAAAAAAAATAGTTGCATCCTCAACAAAAATAGATTCATTTTCAACCAAACAGATGCATTTTTAACCAAAGAATATGAATTTTTAAATAAAAAAGACGAACTTTCTACAAAAAAGTTCAATTTCCAACAAAATAATTGAATATTTAACCGAAAAGAAGAATTTTCAACCAAAAATGGAATATTTACATTTTCGGTTGAAGAAATTAATTTTCAAAAGATATAACGAATTTTCATCAAAAAACCAAAAAAAATTTTAATTTTAAATAAAAAAAAGTGGAATTGAACCAAAAAAGAAACGAGTTAAAAAAAATAGTTGCATCCTCAACAAAAACAGATTCATTTTCAACCAAACAGATGCATTTTTAACCAAAGAAGATGAATTTTCAAATAAAAAAGACGAACTTTTAAAAAAAAAGTTCAATTTTTAGCAAAATAATTGAATTTTCAACCGAAAAGATCAATTTTCAACCAGAAATGGAATATTTACATTTTTGGTTAAAAAAATTAATTTTCCAATGAAATTACGAATTTTCAACAAAGTATCATAAATAGTGCAATTTTGTACCAAAGAGATGAATTTTTAACGATAAAAGATTCTTACTTTAAATAAAAAA